>JAYMTA010002931.1:0-15360 GCA_036897625.1 Pelargonium cotyledonis | reverse complement strand
CGGGCCAATAGCACTCTTTAAAGGCAGAAAGAGCACTAGGATAGGGGTTGATTAGGACACTAATGCATAATTTATGGTCAAATAACTAGCATAAAATGCGAGTTATCAGAGAGCGAAGAGAAAGAGGGAAATAGAAAGAAGAAATAATGGAGAGAGTCGTCACGCCAGCGATTGAAGGCCAGCGACGTCTCAACTTAAAACCCTAGTCAAAATGGTGTCGTTTGTTGAGCAGGATTAGTAATGAGGATTAGCGACAGAAATTCCGTCACTGATCAACTATGGACCTATTCCGTAGCTGATTCCGTCGCTGATAAGCTGTTTTCTTGTAGTACAACAACCAAGTCAGTCCCACCAACCAAGCCACTCTCCACTTCCTCCTCCAACCCATTTTCCCTCTCCCTCCAACAACAACCAAGCTTTCCCCATCCCTCTCCATATCATGAGGTCAAACTAACGAATCTATATATATCCAAAATATATATTTTACAGACATCCACCTTTGCCAATAAAACGCCTCCCGTCGGTCGTCGATCAGACGTCCCCCGCCGGTCATCTGCCGGACGGCCCCAGCTGTTCCTCTGTCGAATTGACCAGTCATCAGCCGGACGGCCCCATCCATTATTCTTGAGCTCTACCACACTTGAGCTCCACCATCCTTAAAGCTCTACTCTCCAAGAGCATTTTCACCCATAAGCCAAATGCTCCCCTCCATCCAAGAATGATCTAACTCACATGAATCACTACACTAGCTCTAAGGAGCAAAAAGAGATGCTTGCCGAGGAAGGAAGTCTCACCTCTCAGGAGCCTTGCCTCCCAGGAGCCTCAACTTACAAGAGCTTTTCCTTTTATTAGGAGACTTTTCATAACCAAATAAAACTACCTGCCTTGTTGGTGTGCCAATCCAACAGGCTAGTGGAAAATAGTAGAGACTAGAGTGTCCGCAGGCCGCCGCCTGATTTCAGCCAGCTAGAAGTCGCTAGGTGGCAGGTAAACTTGAGGGCCATAAAAGGAGCCCCAAACCTTTAGAAAAAAGGTCAATCGTCAATTTGTCGTTTGTGCACCCATTAGCAAGAACTCTAGTCTCTCTCAAGTGTTTTCGTGATTTTCGTGCAATCTTCATCATTTGAACAAATTGCAAAGATTCGATTCACATTTCCATTATAAAGTTTGTCTTTGTGGAGATCTCATTCTTAAGCTGGAAGCTGTGTCCCGGACACATATCTAGGACTCAGCTTGACGATGTGCTCCCGCCGAAAGCCTCAGTAAGAGCTGGAGTATAGTGAGCACCCACAGAAGCTGCTGCGACTAGACTTGAATGAGAATTGTCTAAGTATATCACCTTGGCTAGAGGAAAAGAAGACTAGACGGCAACATACTGAGACCTTGATTTGGACTTAGAAAAAATATTTCAATCAATTGGTTTTATTGTCGAACATGTGTTGAAAGCCCACATTTGATATTCTAATTCGCTGATCATGGCCATGGAAGGAGGGAAGAGACACAGGAAGGGTGTTGCCACCCCTGACCAGTAGAACACTGCTACCACCCACAAAAGCATAGAAAACCACCACCTTAGGCGGAGTTTGACCATTAGAGAAAATCTCATTTCTACCTCTGCCCATCAAGGGGACCTTAGACAAGAGCTGTAAAAGAGGGCCAGCGACCAGACAAATGTCGATAGCACCTCCCAAGCCCTGGTCTCCGCCCAGCTGCCACCTACTCCTATGGTGGCCCATATGACCCTTGAGATGGTCAGTGCCATGTACACCCATTTTATGGGAGCTATGATGGCTATATACTTGGTAGCCAATGAGGAGTATTTCCTACAGCCGCACTGCACACCATCCCACCAGTTGCTCCTGCAATAGTAGCCAATATTACTATAACTGACGTGGGATGATCTGTCCAACCAATCTCAAACACTCCTAGAAGGGGAGGAACAACTAGGCAGCGAGTCGCGGAGGCAAGTTGGTGCAATTTTCCAGCAATTAGTGTACGAGAGTCGCTCAAGTAATATAAAATTGTGGTTAGTTCCAAGTTTATTGTCTCCACAGGGAACAAAGGTGGTAAAGAAATTACTATTTTGTAACTATTTAAAATAGGCATGAAAAGTAAACAGTGGGAGGGTGTGTGTTGGTTGCGGAAAAGTAAACTGTAGCTAAGTAAAAGACATAAATTAAAAGCAAGAGTTTATCAAGATGATAGACGTGATCGGGATGTAATTGACTTATAAACGGAGGATTGCCCTAGTTAAGTGCTAGCATAAATTTTTCTACCCTTCATCACCCCAAGCTGCTCAAATAATAAAGTGTCCATTGTAAGGCTCGGTTGATACTCAACACGAATACATCATCCTCGGTCAAGACCTAGATGTAGATTTGCGCCCCAAGACTTATTACTGCAGAGGGGTCACATACGTGTTGGCTTTGCGTTCAGCTCTTATGAGAGGCATGGAAAACCTTAAAGCATATTGCTGCAATGGAGTTTCACTAATTGGTCATTTCACCCAACGAACCACCAAAATGACAGAGCATAGAAAACCTAACAACTAGCAATATCCTCACTAAAAAAATTCCCCCAAGTCAAGTACATCCCTACCACAAGGAATTAGTTACACATAGAAGTAAAAGAAACAAGCATGCATAAACAAAGAACTATCGATTTGCCAAAACTAAACATACTATTAGAAAGAAAAATTGCAAACTTACAAAGTTCCAATCCAAGTGTAACAAAGCCAAAACAAAATCAATAATCCCAAACAAAGCGTAGAGCGGCAATCCTAAGAGACTAGAAACTAAAAAAATTGGATGAGTGACGAATGTTTTTAGAGTAATCTGCTCCTCAAAGCTCACCTTGACGGGATTCATTAAGATCTTTGTCACAGCCCCGCAAAAGCCCCCTAAGCGAGCCTCCGCCCAAGACTAAGTCATACACGAAAAAAAAAAAATCAATCTCCCTTTGGAGGTGGAAGACCCAAGGACCCTCTGTTACCCCCCTTGAAAAATGAAAAAAATACAAGACTCAAGGGCCATCCGCGAACCCCCTTGGAGGAAAACTTACAAGATACGCAACAAAGGAAGATTCTCCACTTCCTAAGAAACTCACCGTGCTCAAGGAGAGACGACGCCAGATGAATTCATGCTCGGGGTGAGACCGCGCCTGAGGAATTCATGTTCAAAAGTGAAAAAACACTGGAGGAATCCATGCTCAAAAGTGAAGCGACGCCAGCCATGCTCAAAAGTGAAACGACACCGAAGGAATTCACCATGCTCAAAAGCGTTACAACGCTAGAAGGAAAAAGACTTAGTGGAAAAATGATCAATATAAAGAAATTCACTCCATCATGATTTTGATAAATCAAAATCACTCTAGGTGTTAGAAAATTGATTCAGCATAGAAAATCAGAAATAAATTTACCTATGAAAGATCAACCTGTGATTTGCCTAATTAGACGAAGAAGTGGTCGATCAGTCCAAACTCATCCGAACGGTTCAAAATTGAACTCCTCCATATATATTGAACACTATAATCATATTGAATAGTAAAATGTAAGGAGCACAATCGTTCAAATGGAATTCGAATAATACTTTGAACTAACCTGGAATGACCAAAAAACGAAAGAAAAAGACGCCTGGCTCGTACAGTCACACGCGCAGTGCGTGTGGCGCACATGTGTGAGGTGTAGTTAGAGCCTGCACGTGGCGCATTTCCTCCCCCATTAGGACCCATTCGGTTTGCTATTTTCCCTTATTCAGTTCCCTCTGTCTTTTCTTTGCTAGCCAAATAGGCCACACGCCCCACCTTGTCCAATCCCCATATTCCTTTACTCCACGTGTCCCCTTCTCCCTTACCACATGAGACTACCCTCCTCCTCCGCACGCCACCTCAATCACATTTCCATTCTTCCCTCCTCCATTCCTCTCGCCACTCTATCTCCTCCTTATTTCCTCTTCACTCTCACACGACATGCCATCCTCGTACGACACGCCACTCCCACCAACCAAGTTACTCTCCATTTCCCCATCCACACAATTTTCCTCTCTCTCCAACCACAACCAAGCTTCCCCCATCACTCTCCATACCATGAGACCGAATCAACCACTTTCTATTTATCCAAAATATATATTTTACACACATCCACTTCTGCCAATCATACGCTTCCCGTCGGTCGTCGACCGAACAACTATAGTTAGTTGTCGGTCGGGTGGCCCCCGCTAGTCGTTGGCTAGATGGACCCCACCGGTCATCACTCCCACATGCCCACACGCCACCCACCATCCTTCAGCTCCACCACCCTTGGGTTCCACCATCCTTAAAGTTCTACCCTCGAAGAGCATCGTCATCCATGAGCCAAATGCTCCTTTCCATCAAAGAATGTTCTAGCTCACATGGATCACTACACTATCTCTAAGGAGCAAAAATACATGCTTATAAAGGAAGGGAGTCTCACCTCCAAGGAGTCTGCAAGAGTCTGACCTCCCAAGAGCTTTGCCTCCCAGGAGCCTCGTCTCCACCAAATAAAACTATGTGTCCTGTTAGTGTACAGGTCTAACAGGCTAGTGAAAAGGGAAGAAATTAGAGTGTCTGTGGGCCGCCTTCTGACGTTAGCCAACCAGAGGTTGCCTGGGGGCAGGTAAACTTGAGAGCTATAAAAAGAGTCCCAAGCCTTCAGAAAAAGGTCAGTCACTTTGTCATTTGAGCACTCATTAACAAGAACTCTAGACTCTCTCAAGTGTTCTTCGTGATTTTTGTGCGTTCTTCATCATTTGAACGAACTGCGAAAATTCGATTCACATTTCCATTATAAAATTCTATTTGTGTGAAGATCTTATTCTCACACCAGAGGCTGTTTCCCGGAAACAAATCCAGGGCTCAGTTTGACGTTGTGCTACTTGCGCAGGCCTCAACAGGAGTTGGAGCATAGTGAGCACCCCTAAGAAGGTACTGCGATCAAGCTTGACTAAAAATTGACTAAGTATAAAACCTTAATTTGAGGAAAAGAAGACGAAACGACGAAGTATTGAGAACTTGATTTGGATTTAGAAAAAAATAGTTCAATCACTCATTATGTCATCTTCTTTCTTGTACCTTTTCTCTATTTTAACAAACAGGCATGGTTTCATGTCAAACCTTCCACCATTTCATGTGACATTTCTTTTAAAACAAAGAGTATATGATTATGTAATTAATTATTTTCAATTTGATTATTTGAATTATGATGAATTAATTTAGTTTTGTGATCCTCAAAATTGAGTTTTGATTTTTGTTTTTGGGTTAAATGTTTTTAGTTCCATTGGACTTATTTTTATTTTAAAGTTGACCCCTATTTAGAGTTTTCACTTGTTTTCAGCCCTGGACTGACAAATTTTTACAACGTAGTCCAGTTAACTTGCTACAACCAGTTATGACTGACACCTAAGATATCTCTGCCACGTCAGCACTCCCAAAACGCAGAACAACGAAAGAAAAAAGAGGAACCAGATCACGCTGCGCACAAATCGGTGAGCGGAAGCGACATTGCAGCGGCGGAGGAGAGCTTCAAACGGCGCACGATAAATCTCCGGCTCATGTTCGACCGGAGTGCGTATGGCTTTGCGCATGAAAGAGAGGAAATACAGACTGCGTAAAGAGGAAGGCACGCGGGCGGCGTTGAAGATGGGTCAGGGTTGAGACTACAAGTCGATTTGCGGAAGTTCTCGTCGTTGGGATGGTGAGGCTGAGGCATTAACAATCAAATTGGAGATCAGAGACAGGATTACAGCGACGATCCAAATTTCTTTTGTGGAAATATCCTGTTACACTAAATTAATTTGAAGCATCAACATACAATCAACTTAATTGGGTATTTGGCTTGAGAACTGGTTTGTATGAATTTGAAGCTTATGAAATTTTGGGAAAATGTTGAGGCCAAGCCAGGAGAAAGTCCTTTAAATTTGGTTATTGGAATTGGAAGGAGAGTGATGAAGGAGAGGTCGTAGATTGAGGAATGGATGATACCTGATCATTTATTTGCACTAACAGTGAAAATGAAAAACAATTCTATTGGCTCATGTTGTCTGAAAGCTTCTTTCCAAGTAATTAGTTGAGGTGAGATCGATGATAAATTTTCAATTTTTTTGCTCAACAATAAATTTTCATTGGAATGTGGAATTTGTCCAATTAGATGGTTCATGTACTGCCGAGCACTTGAAGCTTCTCAAGCAATAGAGAAGGAACAAAATG
The DNA here is from genome assembly GCA_036897625.1 of Pelargonium cotyledonis. Classification (NCBI taxonomy): domain Eukaryota; kingdom Viridiplantae; phylum Streptophyta; class Magnoliopsida; order Geraniales; family Geraniaceae; genus Pelargonium; species Pelargonium cotyledonis. The sequence goes on along the minus strand of JAYMTA010002931.1, from coordinate 9,138 downwards.
GTTCACCACAAGTCAGAACACCTCATATTGGGTTTAGATGAATCATTGTGTTGCTTTAACAAATATTATAGAAATAGTTCTTGACTTGCAGTAACTAATGAAATTTATATGTATACATGGGATGTTTCCAGAGACAACGGTAGCCACCAGAACCATATACAGAAGAATGATGGTGAGATGTGCACTTTTTTAGTGATGGGATAATATATAATAGCAAAGTAACCAAAACGACAATGAGCTTATGTGTTCTAGAGAGAGAGAGAGAGAGAGATGAGTGACATGGCATAATGACGTGGCGATGAGTGGCGACATGTAAGTCATGAACAGGTGATAGCGGGTCACATGGATGATTTCATTAAAAACTGTCAGTCCAGATTTAAAAACAAGTGAAAACTCTAAATATGGATCAAACCTAAAATGAAAGTAAGTGTAGGGGGTCTGGAAACATTTAATATGATTATAGGCAAGTTTTTTAGCTTATACTTAACTGTACAAAGTTGACTGTAAATTTAGTAGAAATGATGTATGAAAAATGTGCATTTAAAGTATATATTTGTGTTATTTCTTTCATTTAGTACACATCACATTTGTCTCTGTTTCCTAAACCACTCAAAGATCCACCGGTAATCTGATTTACGGTGAAGATGGTATTTTCACACTCCCAACAACCATTCTTTGTTTGAAGTTTCAATTAGAAAATACAAATTGAGAATTGAGATGGTGCCCACAAATTAAGATTCATTCATCTTTTTTACAATATATATATTAATAATAAAGTACGTGCAAGTTGTTGCTTACACGCTTATGCATCAACAAAAACACTTAATTGAATAGGAGTTAGGAATCAGTAGCAGTCGCCACATAACACCAATAACACTTAACTAATCAAATTTATAATATTTCCTCTCTCCCAAAATAAGTGTCTTATTTGTCTAAATTTTTTGTATCAAAATGAATGTCTTATTTCTATTTTTATGCTATTTTATTATTGTTTTTTCCATATTACCCTTATCACTTATGCACATAAACAAATCTACACATGGGTGCACATGGGGTGTAGGTGGAGAAAGTGAGAGTTATATTGAAAACACACTAAATTATCTTGTAATTCTTAATTTTTGCAAAAAATAGAAACTAGACACTCATTTTGGGACGGAGGGAGTATCATATATGCCGAGATATTATTCATTTAAAATTATTTTTAAACTACAAAATATGAAATATAAATCTGCTACTCGTTTTGTACAAAAATAGTTATACTGCAACACGAATTTGTTACAACATGGTTATGTGTATATAAAATAAGCATACAACACTAAGAAGGCTCGAAACTAAGACTTTAAAAGAGAATCCAAATCGCTTAAACGTTAATTCGAATGTACCACACATATAACCCCGATAACTTAGACTCGAAGGTGCAGACACCCGAAATCTGATCCACATATTTTGTTCCAAAAAGTGGATCCACCAAATTCATAGCCTGAAACCCTTTCGAGTTGAATTTAGATTTTATCAATTTGAATCCGAACAAACTAAGCCGGAAGCCGAAATTGTGGTCCTAGTCACACATGCAAGTTTTGGGGTGGGGCCTCACATCCAGCATGCAGATTGCTACATTGGGCTAAATCTTATAATGGGCCATTTGAGAATGAGGGCCCATAAAGGATTTGGGCCAGCTGTGCACCTTTTGTTGAATTAAAAAAAAAAAAAAATACCTTGCTAGTCAAGTTGAATCGGTACACTATTTTACTGTCTAAAGATGCTTAAATTAAAGCAACATTTAATTTTGAATTGACGAAGCCTAAAAAATTTAGCCTTTGAATTCAAATTTATTTGGAAGAATTTTGCTTTGTAAAAATAAACTATTTCTCTGCTGATTTATGAAACAATTAATTAGCTTACACAAATGTCAAATGTTTTATATTTTGATAAGAATAATGAAAGTTTTTTTATAAATAAAAAAATAGAGACTACTAAAAGTTTTGGTATTTTACCGAGCAAATAATGATTAATCGATAGAAAAACAAATTTGAAGCGACGTTATTGAAATTGACATGACGTTAATCTCTATTAAAATTAATTTACAATAGTATTCATAAATGTGCGTGTTGAGCGTGTCATACATGACATGCTTATCACAACACGGATTACTAATTTAGCGTTCATCTTCTTAAAGTCCAATACAAATATGGCGCAATTACAAACTGTGGAATTCGACACACTAATTTCAAATAGTTTGTAGGGAAGACATAAGTTGGCTAGTAATACTATAACAATAAAATTGTATAAAACAATGAAAAGAAGAGAAAAAGTCAAAAAACTAGTCAAACAATTTTCTTAATTTCTAAGTCTTGTTTTAGTTATTATCCACTACACCGATCTCACAATAGTAATCTCCACGCTGGCCAATGGCAGGACGCCAGACAAGCACACAACTCAAATCTTATCCCTCATTACACGTGTCAACCAACGAACGCATCACATTAATCACCCAGTTTTTAGCTTTCCACAGCAGATACCAACTCTGAACCTAAAAACAGCCAAAAACACCTCACCACATTAACTCTTTTTCTCTTAAAACTCAATTCTCTCAACAACACTTTCCAGAAATTCAGAATCCCCAATTTCTGTTTCTCTCTCAATCAATCGTTTCTAGGGTTTCGAGTTTCTCTCTCTTTCTCTCTCTCTCTCTCTCTCTCTCTCCGATCCAGAGCCAATGGCCAACCAAGCACACCGCCACAACAGCACCGACAATCCAGAAGAAACGAGGCAAGTGCCAACAGAGCCCCCCCGCCCCAGCAGCCCCGACAATCAAGAAGAATCGAGCCCGCTCCTGAGTAAGGAACCTGAGCAGAACGAGAAGAAAGCCACCGTGACGGCTCCTTTGCCGGAGAAGACTCTGAATCCGGAAAAATGTGCGGCTCCGGTATCCGCCGCCGGTGTGTATGGCTTGACCGTCGATGGTTTGCCTATGAGCCACGGAAGCGTGGTAGGAGAGCCGATGACGCGGAATCAATGGGACTCGAGCCTGACCGCGTGTTTGGGGCGGAATGATGAGTTCTGCAGCAGCGATCTTGAAGTCTGTAAGTATTGATTTGGTGTCTGAATTTGTCTGTGTTTGGTGAAGTTATTTCGGTTTGAGCCCTACAAGCTAACTGCATTTTGAGCGTTGGGTTTCATTTTAGGATTGTCGCTGAATTTGGTAGAGATGTAGCGATTAAGTTATGTTTTCATGATGAATATTAGTAATTGACGAAGAACTTATTTTTGTTTGTGTGTGTGATTGGAATTTTGAAATTTAACATTACCAGACGAGCGCAATGGATCTTTTTTTGAAGATTGGTAATTGATCATGATTTTTTTTATTATTATTTGTGATTGAAATTATGAATGTAACATGATCAACTTAGTGGAATTTATCTTATTTTGAAGATCAGTAATCGATCAAGAAACATATATTTTGTGTGATTGAGACAAGGATGGAACATGATCATCTGAGCTGAATTGAGGTTCTTAGGTTTATTCAAAAAAATCTTTATGCAAAAAAGGCTACGTTTTGAGTTTTTTCAATTGTGAATTAGATTACCTATTTACTTTAGATCCTTTTGAAATGTTAGAAAGATTTGAGGATCAAATGGGTTATTACTATTGAAGTATTGATATTGTTTAGAAGACCCAGTTTTATTTGTTGTATTAGAAAAATAAAACGGTGGCTGGAGCTTGGCAATTTGCAATTGCTGCTTTTTAATTTTTATTTGCAACTCAAAACTAATCTAGTCATGTTATATATGTTTTAAATTCCCATTCTTGAACACAAATCGGATTTCAAATGCCACCCATGTATAAGTGCCTAGAATGGGAAAACTTCTATTTGATGCAAATATTATCTATCAGTTGGAACTGGTTTTTGTCATGTTCAAAGATCATCCCCTCCCACATATTATTCCCTTACAGTCTTTGTTTAATGTTGATAGATTCTTCAACTAGACTCGTGTGCGGAATTCTAAGATAGTGTTGATAGATTCTTTAACTAGACTCGTGTGTGTAATGTGATTTGTGTTTCTATTGCTATCCTGCTAAAGCTTCCTACTTTCTAACAATTTTGATATCTATCTAGGTCTTCTTGGAAGTATCGCTCCTTGTGTGTTATATGGAAGCAATGTGGAGCGCCTTGGATCTGGCCCTGGTACTTTTGCAAATCACTGCTTGCCTTACTCTGGACTGTACCTGATTGGAAATTATTTATTCGGCTCCAACTGCCTCGCTCCATGGTTTTCGTACCCTACTCGTACAGCCATCCGCCGGAAGTTCAACCTAGAGGTATGTCACATCTTTAATTATTTGCCATCATATGTTTAGCTGCTGTACTATTTACCTTCGTACAAAGATTGCATTATGATATTTATTTTTGTATACGTGATATTATAATTTATAGCTTCTTGGTTATAATGCACACACTCTCAATGCATCCGTGTTTGATATGTGTTTGACATTTGGACACTCGAACTCTCTTCATATATGCGCTACATGTTCACCAAATTTTAATAATTTTTTTAGCGGACTTGTGTTCAACACTTTACGCATTCCCTGTTTTTTCCTTCTAAAAATGGATTGTATTAACGCGTTTGACACTCTAAAACACATTGACGAGCATGACTTTATGCAACTTATATGTACTAATATAGCAAAAATAAATCATCAATTATAATTGTTGGACGTATTCTTAGCATGTCGTGTCTATCAAAGTTGAACGTCGCCTTATCTGTGTCATTTCGTGTCCGTATCTCGTACCCTTATCTATATAACTTAACTTATTGGTATTTTTCTTAATGTTAGTAGTTAAGCATTACCTTGCCGAAGATCTTGGTTTTGCAGTGTTGTGTGCTCATAAACTTCTGCTTATTGTTGTTACAGGGAACCTGTGAAGCTCTGCATAGATCATTTGGGTGCTGTGGAAGCTATCTGGAGGATGAGATTCAACGCGAGCAATGTGAATCAACATGCGACTTTGCGACTCATGTCTTCTGCCATACATGTGCACTTTGCCAGGAAGGCCGTGAGCTTCGACGGAGGGTCCCACATCCAGGGTTCAATGCTCAGCCTGTCTTGGTTATGATCCCTCCTGGGGAGCAGAGTATGGGTCGGGCTGCCTGAGCGCATCCTTTCTTCGGATGAGTACGGGTTTTCTCTATATAAACAAGCTGTTGCTCAATATACCTTGAAACATATGTATCTGGACCCGTGCTCAATACCTTATCTGTATGTTTACTTCTGCACATTACCTTATCTGTATTTTCACTGGAATTTACAATATATAGTATCTGTTTGTGTCTTGTGTTCAAATGAAGCCTGAATATAACACTTAGGGTTTGTTTGGTAACACTAATACCTTCTTCAAGGATGTGTCCCATAAGCAAAATTTGAACTTTCGAAAAAGGGCTGCAACAGATTGTTCAATAAAAACAAGAAAATAGCTACTTAAGCCTATGTTGGAGAATGGTTATTTGTGGTGAAGTTTTTTTGTATGACAATAATCAATGGGGTCTACAGGTAAAAAGTTATTCTTGCTTAACTTGAAATTTCGAATTCTAGTCACATGGACTGCATGGCAGGAAGAACTTTGTCGCCGTTGTGGTCCTACCCGGTTTGAACGTCGATTAGTCTAAGTGTGGTATGATTTACAAGTGGTGATTGCGGGTTCGCTTCGGAAACCTCATTACGTCATAAAATGATAATCCCTTGCAAATTAATAAATTGATTACTCAAATCTTAAATATTCCATGACCATTTTAGTCTTTTTAACCTTTTATCCAAACATATTAATACACCAAATGCAACTTCTTGCTCCTTCACTATCTTTTTGGAACAATTTTTTCTTTTTTCCTTTTTCATTTCTTTACAGTTTCAATAACCTAGGTGCTTTTTTGCTGTTAGTTTTGTCTGTTCCCAAGACCTGCATAGCAAAAAGTTTGAGCATTCTACTTTTTAGTCATTGCAATAAAAAAATCTACACTGCAGTTCTAAACCTTCGAACAAATTGGAGGGAAAAAAAACAAGCATCTCACTTCCTCGGACAAAGTATCTTTAGTTTTGCAATTAGATTTCTAGTTCTGTGAAATGTAAAAGTATCTAGTTGACGATGCTGAGATCATCGTAGACAAGCTGAACATGCAAGCTCAACTCGGGAGGAACAGAATGATCAGACACAGACTGCTTCAAATGTCTTTACTCTCCTGGTGCCGATACACCTTGCTTCAGTTTCTCCCTCTTCAGCTTCTTCTTGGAGACGGGCTTCTTTTTCCTGGGAGGAAGAGTCTTCTGCGCATAAATGTATAGTGCATAATTTCCGATGAGGAACACCAGCAGTAGCCCGACAACGATGATCAACACTACCAATCCTGGGTTGAACCCTTGGACTTTTGAATCGTGCATCACATTTCCCTATTCATGTTAAATTTCGTCATATCTCACTGTTGCTAAACTCGAACAAAAGAGAAAGATAAACAAACAGATTCTAGTTTGAACAATTGGGAATCATCATAATCTTATAGCTAAGCTAAGCCTAAAGCAACTATATATGATCTTCAATATGAGAAACCCTTAACAAACTCATCATTTATAGAAATATTACCGAGATAATTTCACTCCTAGGTATTGATGTTGATGCAATTATGTGTGCAGTTGATACATACACCAGCAGCATCCCGACAACGATAATCAACACTACCAATCCTGGATTGACCCCTTGGACTTTTGAATCGTGAATCACATTTCCCAATTTACGTTAAAATTCGTGATCTCTCTCTCATCATAATTTTGTTGTAAAGAGAGGGTCGCGACGTGATAGCTAAATTCACTGCTAGGCATCGATTTTGATCTATGTTGATGCAATGAAGTGTGTAGTTAACACAATTCTAATCTCCACCAAGCTACACCTTGCTTACAAAAGGTTCAGCCTCTGGTTTTTATATCATAAATTGAAATTCTCCATGAACTATCTACAAATGGTCACTAAGGAACTGATCCATATTAGTTTGCAGCCTCCATAAAACCTATCACATGCAATCCATCTACGTTACCCAAGTACCGAAACCCAAAGTCTTACCCCAATATATCCATGTCCATCTTAAGTCACATGCATGCACGATTTGACTTTGGTAACTGACAAATTCAAGGCATTTCCTAAGTATCATCAGCAAAAGCTGGTTGATTCAGAATTATATTTAGCCGATTTTTTCAGTTACATGTACACCACAGAAATAAATAAGAATCCAGAAAAAAACACAACACAAAAGGTTTTCTGCAAATAAGTTGGGAATCTTGTCAAATGAGAAATAACATTGTTCACTTAATCAATTACTCAGGAAGCAAGGAGATGATCCAGACTCGAGACATGAACAGAAATACAAATATTAGGAGCTTCCATGAAACCAAAAATAAAATCCATTAATCATATATTCCAGTCCATCTCTCATGCATTGAACTAAAAAAAATGCTTCTAATCACACCCCAAATATTTTTTTTTGATAAGCAATCACACCCCAAATATTGCAGTAATGCAAACGTTTTCTGTCAACGGAATTCAATTTTCACGTCAATTTTCTCAAGGACCAAACAGAGCGAACAATCAATCAGAGAAAATCACACTACAGCCAAACGTCTTGATCACAGTGTGGATATGAAATCAGAAATCCAAAAAAAATAAAAAAAGAATCAACTCTTCCACATCAAAATTACAGTTAAACAACCAAAAACTGATAATCGCAACCAGAAATGCATCAGCAAAAAAAAAAAAATCGCATACTAGATCACTACATTTAAAACCTAAATCAAATTGCATTTACACAGATCGTGAGTATTAGGAAAAAAACTTGAGATCTGCGAGAACGTACCATGCGCGCGAAATCTTCGTCCATGGCCGCGATTCAGAGAGATCGGCTCGCGAGAATACGAAATGCAGGAACTGTTACTGGTACTGGATTGAAGAAGGTTTGAGACAGCTGAGAGAGATTGTTTTTGGAAATGACTAGAGTTGTGGGTCTAATACAAATAGCTGTTGAAATATTATTTTGACCCCAAATATTCCACTTATTTCTATATTTTGCCCAAAAGCAAATGGATTGGGCTTCTAGTGGATTGATTATGAAAACCTTAACGGGCTCTTCCAAAAAGCTCAATAAAGCCAATACTTATGGGCAATTGGGTTTTTGGCCAACGGGCTGGGACAAAAGACGTATCGAGTCACTTTTTGTCAATTCGAGCTGAAAAACGTCGAGATGTAAATGAAACACAACACTTGTTTTGAGATTAAAGGAATAATATACGAGGGAATAGAAAATATAATTTGGAATTTATAATAATGTAAGACTCAACGTTCATTTAGCGAGTCGCAGTAAAACCGAATGTATTGCTTTTTCCTTCCGGTTTTCACGACCTCAATGAAAAGAAGCACATCAGATTCCATCGTTATCTCCTCCGCTCAATCCATCACCCAACTTAAGCTTCCCTGATAGTAATCGCTTCAATAACCCGAGACTCAACCACACCATAATACTCTAATGAAAACCAAAACTTTCAACGAAGAAAGACAATACAAAATTTTCTGCAACTTCCACTAGAAGAGTAGAAACAATCTATAAAACTAACACAACCGTTAAAATTTTGTTTAAAACATAAAAGGAAAAAAAAAAAACAATTTACCTTAATATCAATTTTCCCAATTTAATCTATGAACCACTAACCATGTTCATCTTAGAAACTGGGGGTACAAACACTAAACAATAAACAACTTCAAAGTGTTCTTATTATAATGATATTTTTGAAGGAAAAAAAAAAACAATAAACCAGTGAACCCCAGTAATTAATAAAGCCATTTAAATAATGTGTCATTATCAAATATGGTTACACAGGTGGAATTTAAAATGGTCCAAAAAAAAAAAAACTAGTAGGTGATGAGAGTGAGACTCCATTATTGTTCTCTACCACTACCACCAACCCATCAAAATCTTGCTGTGTTCATTTGTTGTTTATGAATCATTATTTTTTGTTAATGACTTTGCAAATGAATATATATATATATGATAAAATGTATATCAGTCAACTGATATATCAGTTGCAATTTGAGAAGCCAATGAGGTG
>JAYMTA010002930.1:0-15363 GCA_036897625.1 Pelargonium cotyledonis | reverse complement strand
GGAGGAGGGTGAGAGGAGAGAGATGGTAAAATCATAAAAAATGAAAAGTTAAAAGAGCAAAATGGTAAAAACATATTTTAAATTATTTTTTGTATTTAAAATTAATCCCGTCAGTTAGTTTTGACGGATTTCGTTAGTGATTTAACGGAATGGACCTTGCTGGAACGAGAAATGCGATACTACGACCTTGCAGGAACAAAATAAAGTACAAGGACCCCAGTAGAATAAATGGGATAGTACAGGAACCCTGGGGTCATTTTTCTATTAAAATATAACGTTAATTAATGTATTTATTTTGAAAAATAGAGTGGCAAATTACAATGCAGAAAACAAAACACAGAATTCATAACGGAACTTGGGAGATAAAGGTTGTTCATTTATATAAAGAGAGAAGCCAAAATGAGAGTGAGAGAGAGGAGTGAGAGAAATCGAATTGGGCATTGGGGTTAGAGCTGAGTGGCGATACTGATCGAAGATCACATTACCATCTTCTTCTTCTATCTTCATCACCTTCTTCTTCTTCCCCCAATTCCCATTTTTTTCCAGATCTCCTTCAATTCTCTGTACTCAGATATAGATAGATACCAGGGAAAGAAAAATATAACTCCAATCTGCACTTTTTGTCTCGAATCTGTCTCAAAATAAAGGAACCCAACTACTGTTACACTCCATTTCGGATCATTCTTTTCCTTTATCTCTACATTCTCACTTTATTGTTATTGGGTTAGATCTGGTGTCTCTGTACCAATAATCTTAGGAGGGTGTTGTGAATTCTCTCATTGGGTTTAGAAAAAGAAGAAATGGAGAGCGAGAAGAAATCGTCGGCGGTGTCGAATGTGGGAGCCTGGGGCATGAACGTTGTGAGCTCCGTTGGGATTATTATGGCCAACAAGCAGCTTATGTCCTCTAGGGGTTACGCTTTCAGTTTTGGTCTGTATCTCTATTGGATCTACCTTTTCAATTTGGGTTCGATCTGGTCATATGGGTTGTGTTTTGTTTGGAATTTGAATGTGGTTTGATCTGATTTTTGCAGCCACTACTCTCACTGGGTTCCACTTTGCTGTCACTGCTTTGGTCGGTATGGTCTCAAATGCCACTGGTTTTTCTACCTCCAAACATGTGCCTCTCTGGGAGCTTTTGTGGTTCTCAATTGTGGCCAATACTTCCATTACCGGGATGAACTTCAGTCTAATGCTCAACTCTGTCGGTTTCTACCAAGTATGAGTTTTTTTTATTTATATAACACTCTAGTTCTTCTTCGTTTGGATGTGTTCATATTAGTCTCCGGTTTTTATATTTTGTATCGTTCTGTTTGATGATGAAGGTGAGTGTTTTATCAATCCAAACATGTTTGCTTTTTTAAATGTCGTGCAAATGTAGATTTCGTAAGGTTAACTATAATCCTAACAATGTTGGGTAGTTCACTATATTTTATACAATTATCTTTAACACACTTTTGATAAATTTGGATAAAGATCTTGTGCATTGGTTTTGGATATATAGTAATATAATATGAGTTGGATCATAGGGGATGCATTAAGATCTTGAGCTAAGTGCAGTGCTATGCTTAATGGTTAATACACTGTCAGTTATAATTGAAGTGTGTTATAAATGACTCTGTTACACAGTAAAACTTGTTTGAACGCCCTGGGCATGTAAACCGTTTTGCATCTTCCGTTTCATTCTTTGTTAATTTTTTGTTGTTTTTTTTAGTTGTCTATTACACATCCCCATTGCCGTTGCTTTTTTCTCGTGAACATCCCCTAAACTCACTATGTATTCCATGCAGATTTCAAAACTGAGCATGATTCCGGTGGTCTGTGTGATGGAATGGATCCTCCATAATAAGCAATACACTAGAGAGGTGAAAATAGCTGTCGTGGTTGTGGTCATTGGTGTGGGTGTTTGCACTGTGACTGATGTGAAAGTTAATGCCAAAGGTTTCATATGTGCTGCTGTTGCAGTCTTCTCTACATCATTGCAACAAATTGTAAGTATATCTGTAGACCTCATATTGCTCTAGGTTCTATACATTTCTAAGGATGATAATTCTGGAATTGTCCATAGTTAGGGAAATGAAGGTGTGATACTGTTGATCCTGGTTTATAAGTTTTTGTAATGTCCATAAGTCCATGTAATGAATTGCTTACTTCTCCTTTTTAAGATAAACGGAGTTACTTTGTGACTGTCTTTAGAAAACTCCATGATGGACTTAGGGTTGATAGGTCATTGAAGTTGAGTAATGCCTAGTTAGTTTTGTGTGCCCGTTCTTGTATAGAGCCCACAATCATTTCACGAATTGAATTTGGAAAGCCCTATTTACTTGTGAACTAGAATCATCAGAAGTAATAGTTCAAAACATTTTAAAATTCCAATTTGTCAAACCCTTATTAGTTTGTTTGAGAAAATGTGGGGGGTAAGGATTGATCCATCATTCTATCCATTTTGGATTGCCCTAATTTAATATCTGTCCAGATAAATGAAGGGCTTTTGGCTAGTTTAGTGGCCATGGAGCTTGGATTTATTCAAGCAATTGAAAATGAAAAAGAATCTTGATGAGTTATTGAAGTTAACTCTACTTTAAAGTCATTTAACTATAACACAGACATGTGTATAATATAGTTTTTTTGGGGGCATATTTTTGGTCGCTTGTGAAGAAGAGATGTTTTAGGATTGTACTCAAAATACCTTGAGCAATCAGGAGTTCATGACAGGTCATTAATTTAGTTTTTGAATGAAGTACACGGAGAAGTTAACTTCATCAGACCGGAAGCGTACGAGACTTCTTTGCTCTTAACTATTCTGTTTTCAAAGTTTTATGACCTAAATTACCTGTTACATCATGGTATCACACACACCAAATAAGTGCTAGATTGAGAAATCCATGGAAAAGAGTATAGCACAACCTGCACTTTACATCTTCCTGCCACAGTTTATAATATCTCTGCATCAACAATATTAATTTATGTTTTCGTTTTTCTTTGTCAAACAGTCAATAGGCTCCTTGCAGAAGAAATACTCAATTGGATCTTTTGAATTGCTGAGTAAGACCGCTCCTATTCAAGCCGTCTCTCTACTTATTTTTGGTCCATTCATTGATTACTACCTCAATGGCAAATTTATAACAACCTATAAGATGTCTACTGGTGCCATTGTAAGCATTCAACCTCTTTCCAACCCAATCTACGCCATTGATGTTTGCTTTCATCAGCTTGTTTAACTCCAAACAGGTTAGACATATTGCTAACTGAAGTACAATAAATGTTGTGCATCTGCAGTTGTTCATACTTCTTTCATGCACCCTAGCCGTGTTCTGCAACGTGAGCCAGTACCTCTGCATTGGACGCTTCTCAGCAGTTTCCTTCCAGGTTTTAGGTCACATGAAAACAGTGTGTGTCCTCACATTGGGGTGGATACTCTTCGATTCAGCCCTGACTTTGAAGAATATTATGGGAATGATTATTGCAATTCTTGGAATGGTGATTTATAGTTGGGCCGTTGAGCTTGAAAAGCAGGCAAACGCCGCCAAGTCTCTCCCTCACATGAAACACAGCCTAACGGAAGAGGAAATTAGACTTTTGAAGGAAGGTGTGGAGACCACCCCTCTGAAGGATGTGGAACTAGGTGAGAGCAAATGATAGATAAAATACTTAGCTGTTTTTTTACCCGTCTTAGTTTGTATTGTTGCCTATTTAAATGGTAGAAAGCTTTGCCCCCGTCTGATCATACCTTCATGCAGATTCATCTCAGAAGTTGTCCGATTTAACTAAATTTTGTTTCTATAATTTATATTTCATTTCTTAAATCAATTTTTTTCTAAGCATTTTCAAATTTTCTTTGATCATGTAATTGTGTGTGAAGGGATTATTGAGTGTAAGCAAATGCAGTAATGTGGGCAATAGAAATTGTAAAATCCATATGTTAATTGAAAGCTTTATGTGTTCAGTTGAGTGTTGTGAATACTTGCTTGAGTTTTGTTGTTTGAATTGTGGTTGAGGTGGTGACAATGTAGCAACGGCTATAAACAACTGTCATATAATGTTTTAAACTTGAAATTGTCGGCTGAAGTTTCTACTTTTACCTTTTTGTTGGCAGGATAACGATGGCTTTACACTCTATAATGACACCAGTGATTACTGATTAGTGTGCTTTAATGATTGTTTTTAACTTTTTAACATGGATCTGGATTTTGGTGTATGGTACAATGATTTAATGAATGCTTTATTGCATAAAAATGAAGAATTTTTTTATTTTCTTTGAAATATTCCCACTTTTATCTGAAAATTTATTCTTTTTCTTATATTCATTCTTTCCGACAACTAAAATGAATTTCTCCATTTGTGCAATATGTTGTACGCTAGTTGTTGGAAATGACAAAAGGGTTTGGAATTGTGGCATAAGAGCACAAACTTGCTCCAAATATAATTTCATGAACAAAGAGCTAAGGAACCATATCGGTAATCAGTGCATAAGTCAGTTTAGAACCCAACACCCGTGGCACGTTTTCATCTGTGGCACGCCAACACATTTGAATCACACATGTTGAGATTTAATGTACATAGCTCATACATTTTCTCGGCCAATCAAAATCAAAGAGTTACCACTACAAATATCCATAGAAATTGAGGTACAAATCAATCACATATACGTTCACATACTTGTGAATTATATTATAGCAAGCCGGATTCACTTACTCTTAAATCGGATGTGTGAAATCTCGTGCAACGCACAAATTTTCACTTAATGTGTGTTCTTCTTTTGTAGTAACCTTTGAGTGAATCACGTGTTTATGTTAATATATCTGTATATATTGGTATAGAGTAGGGGCACATTTGTCTTTTTATTCTTTGAATAGTTCTATTTATTGAGCTCATATTTGTACTATGTATTGTGTGGCCAATAATAAGATTTCCAATCTTATTCAAACTAATATGCTATCAGAGCACGAATAATCCTCCACCTTGAGTTTGATGAGAACGTTAATGTATATTTGTGTAGTGTAGGTATATGTATGTCTTTTTTGAGAACGTAATGTTAATGTATATATTGGTGTAGAATAGGGGTATATTTGTCTTTTTGGTCCTTGAATAATTCTATTTATTGTATTTACTCTGTATCGTGTGACCAATAATAAGATTTTCAATCTTATCCAAACCAACATAGTATCAGAGCAAGGATATTCCTCCACCTTGACCTTGAGTTTGAGGGTTTTTTAATGTATAATTGTGTAGTGTAGGGATATATGCAGATATATTGATGTAGAGTAGGGGTACATTTGTCCTTTTATTTCTTGAATAGCTCTATTTAATGAGATCATATTTATATTCTGTATTGTGTGCCAAATAATAAGATTTTCAATCTTATTCAAACTAGCATGGTATCAGAGCATGAATATTTCTCCACTTTGAGTTTGAGGAGAGTGTTAAATGTATATTTGTGTAGTGTAGGTATATATTGGTGTAGAGTAGGGGTATATTTGTCTTTTTATTCCTTGAATAACTCTATTTTTTATATATATTTATTGGGTTTATATATGTTTTTGGGGGGGGGGGGAATGTATGTATAAGTAGTGTAGGGATATATATGTATATATTGGTGTAGAGTAGGGGTACATTTGTCCTTTTGTTTATTGAATAACTCTATTTATTAAGCTCATATTTGTGCTATGTATTATGTGGCAATAATAAAATTTCCAATCTTATTCAAACCAACATGGTATCAGAGCATAAATTTTCATCCATCTTGAGTTTGAGGGGAGTGTTAAATTGTTAATTTATATTTGTGTGGTGTAGCCGTGTAGGGATATATATGTATATATTAGTATAGAGTATGTGTATATTTTTCTTTTTGTTCATTGAATAGCTCTATTTATTGAGCTCATATTTATACTCAGTAATTTTTAATCTTATCAAAACCAACAGTTTAGATTTGAAAAAAATTACTTAACTAGTCTACGTGAACAAAATGTTTTTACACCGACAAGATCAAAAGCAACGCATGATCTAGCTTCTAATAAAGTTTCTCGCTGAGTGTGTTCGTCCTCCTCTCCAACAGATGTCATCAATTTGAGAGTCAATAGCTTCAACCATATTTTTTCTTTCATCACTACAGCTCTAGATGCTATTTTTTCTGAATTATTTTTCATGATGTTACATATGAGGTCATTTCTTCTGCATCATAATGTGCATAATTACTGTCTACTGGACTGAACATTAAATTTTGTTTGGTCAATATGTGGGGCAATTTGGATATACTACATACATTTAGCTCTGACTTCTATATTGCCTTCTTGGGAGCTACAATATGGCCATCAATGGAATATGCCAAAACCAAAACATGACTACATTTGTCAACCAGTTTCCTTACATTTCTCTAGCTTTCCTAAATCACTGTGAAAACCCCATATATAAAAATAGTCAAGTGACTAATGGGCACAATTATTCAAACTTTGGCTTCAGAAGAAAACAAATGATGGTGTCATGTGCTTTCTCTACAATACCAACAACAGGTTTGTCTTTCTTTTGTTGGCAACCAAACAGGAGAATTTAATTTACAGGACAAAAGCTCATGAAACAGAACAAACCAGTCCTGATAGAAACATGCATGAGCTTTAGTGCATCTACACTACAATCATCACTAACACAACAAGTTCCTTTGGAACACAGAATACAACTCTTCTTTTTATCAGTGTCCATTACAAGGAACAAAAATAAATGAATAACAATACATATAGCGACATTCAGTGTTTAGCAGTAACAGTACATAAATGGGGAAACAATGAAGCCCCAACATATAAATACTAAATAAAGAAAATTTGCCTTTGTAGTTACAAATGAGAGGAGCAAGGGCAATCTTATTGTGAATAAATGAAGAAAGAGAGAGACTCGGTGACAATAATAGCAACAATACAGTGGTAAATGTGATTCAACTCTACCTCCTCTTCCTTGTGTGTATTAATCTTTATAAAGAATCTTCCACCTAGCATAGCATAGCATATCAAAACACAGGGCTTGACTCTTTGAAATTCCCCTAAACCGAAGGGAAGGGAAGGAACGATGAGCAAAACGAGGTATTCACGCCAAAACACGCATGTAATCAATCTACAGGTTGCAGCCCCCATCAGCCATCCACACACCAAACATTTTCTTTTGTATCTTTTGACATAAATATCTACCATTAACCAACTTACTGGCCAATTCCTAAGGAACAGCACCACTCTTCTAACTACAATCCAATCCACATTCCTCCAGGATAGGACCATCTGACTTGGCCAAGAATGGATCAATCCGAACCCACAGAAGTGAGAAGATAGAAGCAAGCAAGATCGACCACACAATGATAATGGTGGGAGTCCTGTTTTGCCGACCCAGAAGACCCTTCAAGAAAGGATAGAGATGAACTATGACCCAGAAGGCGAAGAAGAGCTTCCCAAACAGAGGCCCCCATGACTCGTACCCATTATTAATAGCATTTGAGATGCCAGCAACCACCCCTATCATGTTTATTATCAGCAAAGTTGTTGGTGGAATGAGCAATGTGGTCCATTTGAATGCATATAGCTCAGAGAACTCTGCATCGTCCCCTCCTTTTGATGTGACGGTGAAATTTGTGTCAACACCGGCCAAAACCTTCAGAAGACCCTGGAAGACCGCAAACAGATGTGCAGAGACACCTCCAATCACCCAAAACTGCTCATTTCTCCACCATTCATCAATACCGACTCCACTCCATCTCATTTCCAAGACACTTGTTGCAAAAATACATATAAAAAGTGACAGAAACCACAAGCTAGCAACGTTGCTAAGCTGCATAATGAACAATGAACAATGAACAAAAGAATCAGCAAGTTTTTTTCACAAGGATTGAATGTCGAGAGAAAAAAAGTCTTTAAAATCAATTTAATGATTTGTTATTTCATACCTCTGGCGTGATGAACTTCCCAGTGAGCAAGCACACGGCAGGTAAAGTACAATATGCCAGCAGAGGAATTGATGTCCATGGATATATTGTAGCATTTATGTACGACAAACGCTCTAACCACTTCAGACCTCCCCCATACCCATACCAAAGAGGACAGTGCCTACTCAGAAAGATTTCAATTGAACCAAGAGCCCACCGAAGGACCTGGTGGAGACGATCAGAAAGATTGATAGGGGCAGATCCCTTAAATGCCGGCCTTGAAGGTATGCAGTAAATGGATCTCCATCCATGGCAATGCATTTTGAAACCTGTCAAGATATCCTCTGTAACTGAACCATAGATCCAGCCCACCTGCATAGATCCAAGCGTTTAGTCAACCACAATCAAAAGGGTATAAATTCTGCAAAAAGGTACCTGTCCAAGCACAGATATAAAGAAACTGCCATTACCTCTTTTCCCCACTCCGTTTTGTCTTCATAGCCACAGCTAATGACGTGGATGGCTTCTTTCAGCAAAGACGCAGGGCTGGCACCTTTGAAAGCCCCACCATCCTCTAGGAGTGTAGATGCCACAAATACAGGAGACTGCCCAAACTTCTTTTCCAACTTTGACTCCGACACCAAATTTTCACTTTCAACTCCTGCATATGAGATGTTCCTTCCAATTAAGACAACAGAGCGAGCATACATACAGAATAACTATAAAGGTAATTGATTCTTAAGACACCTAAGTTTAGAAAATAAAACTAAAATGGCGCCACCTACAGAGTTCACCTATAGCTCGAACAAACTATTCTAAAACAATGTTGACTGGTTAGAAATTGGAAAAGATTGTGTCGGATAGGTTATTTGATGAGGACACTATAGTTGAGCAAGATGCCCATCCAAAGTCTTGATACAGCTTGAGCTAAACTCTCCCCAATATGCGAAGCTTGCAAGTATACTATCACAAAATGTGTCCCAAATTTTAACACAATAAGTTTACCTTCAATGCCTTCTTCAATACCCTCCAATGCAAGAACAGGTGGCTCTGCTTCTTTCTTTCCGAACAATCTCTTCTTGAGGCCGGTCTTAGGTTTGTTGGTCTTCTTCTTCTTTGACTTCTTCCCAAAACAGCATCCACAGTAACACCAACTTGGCAGGCAGTTGCATGTTCTGGTTGGTGGCTTCTTGACTTTAGGAGCATCAAAACCATAGAGTGCTTGCCTTCTAAACACACACCCAGTTCCGACATATATTGGTCCTTGAATACCATCCAAACCTTTCATGTTAATCTGGAAAAAGAAAATACAATGCATCAGATTCTGCATAGAACACAAGTGTTTAGAAATTCAGGAGAAGGTCTGATGCTTACATCAAAGAAAACTGTGTTCCTGTTGGCATATCGATCGTGCCTGTCAATACCGTCGAACCTCTGTGGGAACTGAACATAGCACACTCTCTTTCCAATTAACGGATCCATCATGAAACACATTGCTTCTCTAATAGCTTTACTGTTGTTGATGTAGTGATCACAATCCAAGTTCAACATGTATGGTGCATTTGTGAGCACAGCAGAAACTCTAACCTGTTGACGGACAAAGAAAATAAACATAAAAAGTCACATATCTGCACATCATAAGAATATAAGGAGTCAAAGGTAATGTTTTGATCACTAACCAAAGCATTCATTGCTCCAGCCTTCTTGTGATGATTAAACCCAGGTCTCTTTTCTCTTGAAACGTAAACAAGGCGTGGCAATTCATTTCCATCTGTGTCGTGTCCGCCACTCTGGCCAAGGAAGACCTACAAAGCATACACGTGTTTAGCCTAATGGATACAGAGAGCACGGCATGAGAAACTCCAATAAAAATAAGTTTTGTGTACCTGAATCATCCCAGGATGATCACGGACATTATTCCCAGGCCATGGAGTTCCATCCTGCATCGTCCACCCTTCTTCTGGGACCTTCTGAGCCTTGGCAACCAAAGCGTTGATCCGCACTTTAAACTCTTCATACTCTCTCTGCAATGTACCAGAAAGCAACCAAGTTAATACACATAACGAAACTAATAACATCTCTGAGGTGGTAGGAACTTCATTACCTTCATTGCTCGTCGTTCTTTGACAAATGATGGCAGCACCTTATCCTTGAGATAATCTATCTTCTGGGCAAAATAAAACTCAGGTGCTCGTGGTTCAATGTTAAACTTCTTGCAGAAAGGGACCCACTTCCTCGCAAACTCAGACGTTTCTGACAAAGCTTCAAATGTCAACATAGCAGCACCATCATCAGAGACATAACACGAGACCTTGTCAACAGGGTAATCCACTGCAAGAATGGATAGAACTGTGTTTGCGGTGACCAGAGGGGGTTCTTTTAACGGATCCACTGTACTGACAAAGAGGTCCACAGGAGAAAGTTGAGAAGGCTGGCCTTCCTTCTCGTACCTGACAATAAATAAAATAATCATCGTAAATTACCAAAGAGCAAACTGTAAGCAGAATTGCATGAACGGGAGTTGCTGACAGATAACATACCTCAGAGATAACCTATCCAGATAGGTTTCCCTATCAATAGGGAGCCACTTTGGGAACTGATCGAGAATCCAAGAAACAGCGAACCAGATTTCACAAATAACAGATATTAGCCATAATGCATACGCATCGTTCACCGGATTCATGACTCGGTAATGGAAAAAGAACCCGACCACAACAAGTCGAATTATGATGATCATTCGGTAAGGATTGATTTGGCTAGACGGAATGGGCAACTTTCTTGACAATGGTTGCCTTGCTTCATCCATTCTAGCAACAAAATATAGAATTATATAATTAGGGATCATTACAATCTTAAAGAAGAGAGAGACTGTCTTTTCTAGTTAAGTAAATAAGTGACGCTCTTTAAACATTATTCTGATCCTTGGATTTCCCTCAAGAAAGTAGGCGGCTAAGATGAATTTCCCTCTATACACCGTATTTGTAAGTCTAGTAACGTCAACTGTTTCTAAGATTATCAGTGTCTATGATAAATTCAAGGGACTTCCGGCAGCAAAATAGTGATTATTTACTGACACTTACAATTAGAATTCCATAGAGCTTTTAGGACAGGAAGCAATATTATTTACAGACACTTACAATGGAAGATCAGGGCCATCACCATCATAGTCCCAATCTTTGCCACCCCCGTTCTCATTCCTCATACTCTGCAGGTTCTCCTGCTTTTGCTTCCAACTCTCCATCCTCTCTTTCCATGCAACACTTCCATATCCATAAGCAGCCAAATCCTTAGAAGGATCCATGGATCTGCGTTGCACTGCAAAATGCCACAATCTTTTTAGCAAAAACTTAACAGAGAATCTACACCTGTGGGAGCTAACTAGAGTATCTAGACAATGTTCAAAAAGTAGAAAATAAGGAGACCTGGAAGGCCGGGTTCAGCAAATGGAAGAGGGTGGATCCTTTTGCCTCCACCACCCATAAATGAAGGGACTAAAGCATGCTGTTCAGGAGGAATATCATCAACCTGCACCGACACCCCCAAGAAGCTTTAGCATCGGAAAAGCCAAACAAACCAGGTTAAAATTCAATAGTTTTGAACCATCTATCAAAATTCCCCACATATAGAGGTGAATTAGATGCTAACATGATAAGTACTTGCACATTATGAATAGTATATACCATTTGGCCATTGGTGAGGAGAGGAACTTGAGGCAAGGGATGAGCAACATGTTGCAGATCAGAATCTGAGCTGCGGCCGTAGCTCATGTGACCATGAAGCAATGCATCTGTGGAAAGAGCATGCTGCAAATCCTGTCTAGTCCTCTCATCAAAATTGAACTCATTCTCCAAATCATCAGTATCATCTTCCTCCTCATCACCCTCAACTCTTGCACACCCTGCACAACATTCATTCAATTCCCCAATTAAACTCAAATCTCACACTCAATTTCCCATTAAAAACCAAAAATTGATCAAATCAAATCACCTTTGAGACGCTTGAATCTGGTCTTGCACTGAGGACACACCTGGCTTCCTTCTCTCCTCTCATACTCGTAGCAAGTCCTGCAGATTGGAAATGCACACTCATTGCAAGCCACAAACAGCTCTCCATCCACAGTCCTGCCCACATCGTCTCCACAAATCTGGCACACCTGCCCTCTTAACTGCTGCACCGGTCTCGGCTACAATCAAAACAACAATGTAGAGTTTTAAATCAAACCTAGAAAAGAAACCAACAAGAACCCAAGAACATAAAAAAGAGAGATCAAGAAACTCACAGCAGCAGATTCGCCGTCTCGCCGAATCACAACGAGCTCATTCCTGTTGTGAGACCCAGCCACCAATCCGGCGCTGGCCTCCATTGCCTCTCACCTTCTCTCCCACAACAAATCCACCAAACCCACAATTCAAAAGCCTCAGATCTATCTTCTCCACCTCCCTCCCAAGATCTGCCAGGTGGGTTCTTGAAATGGAAAACAAAATCAAAGATTGGAGTCAAGAAAGCTCCTCGTGACAGCCAAGCTCACTCCTTTTTCTAATCTTTGATGTGCACACTCAAGAATTAGCAGAGAAGCAGCAGCAGAGGAGCTTTCTACACAAACACACACTCAGATTTCAAGGGGCACTACACACTTCTCTTTTTTTCCTTTTGTGGCCCTTGTCTCCTCTCTCTTATCATTCCTTGCTTCTCATATCAATCAACAATTAAAGCCCTCTTCCACAACCCACCTTCCCTCTACAGTAAATAATAACAAGAAAACAATATTTATCAAAGAATCAAATTAAAACAAGATGCTTCTTGCTCAATAATTCTCTCCTTTTTAATATTTCTTTACTTATTTAAGTGGGCACAAGATGTAAATTAGTCAACTTCACCATCCTCACACATATCAGCAAGAAAAAGAACAAAAAAAAATTACCAGATTTGAGAGAAAGTTCAATGGTAATGCAAGATTAGAGAATAGTTGAGAAGAAGAAGAAGAACTTTTATTATAATTACAACAGCAACAACTGTTTCGACTGCTACTATTATTTTTCTGTTTATGCCCTGTTTTTTCTTTGTACCACTCGTTTTCTTTTTAACATTTTTTTACGCCTATTTTCTTTTCCCACCATTTTTTAATATCTCCGCCGACACTTCTAATGAGTCATTAGTCTCCAACAACTCCTCAGTCTCTCTCCAACACATGAAGCTGTTAAAGGTCATATTTTGAGGTTACATTTCACCATTTTTGTAGCACAAAAAAAACAGAGTCTTGTTAGTTCAGAAACACTCATAATTAGGAATTAATTTGGAAATATCTTCTCTTCAAACCAACATTAATCAACAAAATTCAATTGTGTGGATTGGTACGATTAAAACACACCTCGAGTCCATGCAAGAAAATGGCAGAAATTGGTAAAGCCCGCATAAAACCAGGAAAAGTTTATTTCTTGAAAATTTTCCTTTTTATATATGACTAAAATCTATAAAGATAATTTGGTAGTTAAATCCTCATTTTCCTGCAAGAAAAATGTATGTATAAACTGCAATTAGTAGTTAAAGTAACTACAAGTAACATGAAAATGAGTGCTCAATTATCATTTTACAAAGCTAAACTCTAAAACTTCATGAACTAACTAGGGTTGAATTCATCAATATAAAATAATAAAATAATGCTAGTGGGTAGTGGCAATGAATGGAGATCAGAAACTGTGGCAAAGGAACAAATTACATAATGTGGGTGTGACCAATTAATATTGGTTTAGTGCTAATAAACAAATAGTGATTAGAAACATAATCAAGATTCAAGAAAACAAGCCTGTCAGGCACATGTGGGATTTTAAGCAGACTATCGTCATCTTCCTCCTCTGACCCCGCAGTCCCACCTCCACATGAAGCTCTGTCTTCCATTTGTCTATGGGGCCTCTCTATAAATTAATTACAGTGAATTCTGTTTGATTTGGCCAAAACAGTTGGATTCAATTATTGCTGCAATGAAGCAATAAATGTTTTTTTTTGTTATCAAGAATCAAATATTCCTTTCGTCTTAAAATGAGTATCTTATTTTAATTATATTTTTATTTTAAAATAAGTGTCTTGTTTCTTTTTCTACTAAGTTAGTTATGCATGAATTGTCAATAATACCCTTATAAAAAGTTAGTTACAATCTCTCATCACATGATCATAAGGATACAATAGTAAACATAGCACACTAACTAACTTCTCTTTAATTTTTCTCAAAATAGAAAGAATGACACACATTTTGAGATGGATAGATTAGTAATTAGTAAATGTTAATAGGCATTGCTTTTTGTTAATGGACGATGACATGTGGGGTTGCCATTGTTAATCAATATAATAAATTAAAACACAGAGACAGTGAAATCAAGATTCAAGAAACAGTGTAGAGTCCTGACCACAATCATTAGCTTTCATCAAAAACTAATCTTGTTATTCTTTTTTTCTTTTTCTTTTTCTTTTTACTTTCGATTTTGATGTTTTTTTTATTGGTATCTCAAAGTGTCGGTTTAAGAAAAAAAAATGTGAGGAAATGGAAAAAGGTCATGACTTTGCTAGGTGCCCCGCATCATAGAATATGGTACTGACCACGAGGCATGGAAATTTGTTTATCAATGTGTTTCTTGCTTTGATTAACTAATGAAATTGTTGTTTCATGAATACAAATGAGAACATAAAAAGTAATTGTTGGGATTAGAAAAAAATTATGTCACTTGTGTAACATGCATAGTATAAGGGCTTATTTGAAAAATGATAGTGGAGTTAGCCGAAATAAGGTAAAATGTAAGAAGTGTATAAAAACTTATTTTACAAATTAACTTCTGAAATGAAGATGATTTATTATACGTATTTATTCTTATTCTTAATTTTAGTATGTAAATATTATTATTCATTTACTGTGTCACATGAACACACCCTTAATTTTTAAATATTAAAAAAGAAAGGGAGGCGCAACCTCTTTGTCTTCTCCGGCAAGCCCTCACCGGATCTCAGGTGGTGCTCGGCCACCTCTGCAACCACCGTCGAATCCCGACGCCCCAGCAGCAACGCCGGCGTCTCTCCGTGACGGTCGAGCTCGTCCTCCATGGCCAGATCTAGGGAGCTCGTCCACCATGACGAAATCGACGGCGAGCACGGAATCGAAATCGACGAAGCAGCAGCAACACCGTGACGTAGCAACAATGTTGGCGTCTCCGTGATGCATCAGCAACGCCGGCGTCTCTCCGTGACGGTCGAGCTTCCATCCACCATCTCCGTGATGCAGCAGCAACGCCGGCGTCTTGCTCTCTACGGATTTCCGTCGTCGG
Source organism: Pelargonium cotyledonis (assembly GCA_036897625.1). Classification (NCBI taxonomy): domain Eukaryota; kingdom Viridiplantae; phylum Streptophyta; class Magnoliopsida; order Geraniales; family Geraniaceae; genus Pelargonium; species Pelargonium cotyledonis. Next base: position 154 of record JAYMTA010002930.1, on the reverse strand, counting down.
CCGGCGAGGACCGCGAGGATGACCGGCGAGGACGGCCGGCCAGATCTCCAGATTTTCCCATTTTTTCAAAAAAAAAAATTAATATTTGAAATTGTTGGTTTTTTGGTTTTGATTTTTTTTTTTTTTTTTTTGTAATTTTGGATTCATCCTTTGT
>JAYMTA010002929.1:0-15366 GCA_036897625.1 Pelargonium cotyledonis | reverse complement strand
CAATCAAATTAACATTTTTTTTTTTTTTTCATTTTGCTATAGAAAACAGAAGATTGAAAAATGAAAATGAAAATAATTTCCACAGCTAAACACCTCCTTAAATTTTATTTTCTGCTTGAGCTTGACTTAGTTTTCAGTTTCTGATTGAATCTGTCATCTGCATCTGTGAAATGGTCTAAAAATGTGTTGCAGATATATGATGTTGTTAGGTACAGACTGCATCGTATGAAGAAAAAACTTAAAGATGAACTGGAAAAGAAAAATACGATTCAGGAGTATATATGCCCGAACTGTAGCAAAAGGTTTCTTCACTGCCGTTCTTGTTTCCCAAATTTATAAGATGAAATGAATTCTATTTTCCGGAGAGTTAAAGACTTTGTGATGTCTTTTGTACAGATACACTGCTTTTGATGCTCTGCGGTTGGTCATTAATCCAGAAGATGAATGTTTCCACTGTGAAAATTGTGAAGGGGAGCTTGTTGCAGAGAGTGACAAGATAGCTGCTCAAGAAGTAGGTGATGGAGATGACAATGCAAGGAAGCGGAGGCGTGAAAAGTTGAAGGACATGCTTCAAAAGATGGAGGCGCAGCTTAGGCCACTTGTAGAACAACTCAACAGAGTTAAAGATCTATCTGTTCCTGAATTTGGGACTCTTCAAGCCTGGGAAGCCCGAGCGAGTGCTGCTAGACGTGCAAATGGCGATTCAAGTGCCAACGACTCCAAATCTTCTCAGGGTGGTTATAGCGGAACACCAATGCCATTTCTTGGGGACACAAAAGTGGAGGTTGCCTTTTCTGGTGCAGAAGGCACAGGAGAAGATGTCAAATCTGATACTGCAGCCACAGGCTTGAAAGTTCTGCCACCGTGGATGATCAAGCAAGGAATGAACCTTACAAAGGAACAACGTGGAGAGGTCAAAGAGGAGGATTCAAAGATAGATGGCAAGACAGCTGTAGAATATTCAGATGATAAAAAATCAGCTGTTGAGACTAACGACGAGAAGAATATACAGGCTCGTTATTTTGCGACCTCTTCATCATCATACAAACATGATTTTATTTTGTTTGGAGCTATATATTGTATCTTTTCCTATTTTTCTCTCCAATATACATAAAATCTCATCTAAAATTTTATTTTCTGTAGGATGAGTATGTTAAAGCTTATTACGCCGCTCTGCTTCAAAGACAACAACAAGAAGCTGCTAAAACACTACCAGAGTTGACAAACGCAGATGTCCCTAATGATGTTTATCGTACGTCACCTAATCGTCAAGTTGGCTTGAAATCGAAACGTGAGGAGGATGACGTAGAATGGGAAGAAGCTCCAGTTGCAGGTAAACATAAATATTTTAATGCTGTGTCCAACTTGTAAATTATTATTTTATTCATTTTTAGTTTTTTGCGTGGGTCTTCGTATATGTCAACATCTACTCTTGACAAATCTAACGTTATTTCTCAAGTCAGTGAAGATAGAATTTAGTAATAACTTGATGGAATAAGTGGGAGTTATTTTGGTGGTACACTCATATTCTGCCATAGACTTTTAGTAGGGGTGACGATTCGTGTTTACGGGCAATTTCATGGAAATAAATGTTGACAGTTTTGGTATTTTGGTCTGTGACGGGTTTCATGAATAGTGTGTTCTCCTTTGTGATAACAGGCAATGTAGCTACAGAAGGTTACAGGGTCAGTGACTTGAATGTTCAAGCTGATGCTTCGGGAGATGACGAGGAAGAGGATATCTGGGAGGAAGACTGAACAAAGAAGTTAATTTATGAACATTGTAGAATCCCCGACATTTCGGAACTTTGTAAGATGCACTCTCTCTCACCCTTCATTATAAAGCATGCAACCTAATGAAGATATGACCTTCAATAGATTAATGAATTGTTGTCTTGGTTGTCAATCTTCATCCCTGTTTGCACTACAAGATCAGAAACATAATCTTTGAATGTTGTACTTGCTTCTTGCAAACACTTCTATTTGATGGATTGGTTTCGATTCACAATGCAACTAAGCAAGCGCTCTGTTGATGCTTTCTGATTTCCGTTGTACACCACGACACTGTTCGACGCTTCATTTCATTTGTGTATAAATCAAAATGCTATTTCAATGAATCTTGGGATATTTCAAAGGTTGCAAGTGTCATTCATTGATTACTATGGTTGCCAATTATTGTGTATTTGATGAACATTAATGACAGACTGAACATGGAGCTATGCTTTTTGAAATTCACTTGTATGGATTGTGAGATTCAGTATGCAGATAGAGACAATCGATTTTATGTATTCTGTTGTGTGAATTCATATGTAGAAATAGACAAACTCGTTTGTGTGATTTTGTTTGACACAAAGTAGTGGCAATTCAATCTCCGCAAGGAGCTCTCGCGAGAGTACTCTCCAAGCCACTGATGACATGCCCAGGTTTTGCATGTAACAGTGACTCCCTCTTCTCTTCCTCTCAATCACATCCAACTATCGTTTCTCCGTCAACTCACCATCCATCCCAACCAGTAAAATCCCTCTATAGCTGTTTATTAGCCACTCACGGCCAGAAATTGGCTAGAGCTAGGACTTATTTCACTTTCTCAAGCTTCGTTCATTATAGGGCAACCTTTCATCTGCCTTCTCTTTTTTGCCTTCCCCGAACACACTCTCTTCAATTCCATCAACCTTTCTTGCAAACCTTCCTCTGTTACAGTCTAACCTCTTCGTCTCCTTTCCTCTCCATCACCAATGGCGACCTCAGATCCCTTTGTTGGCAAACATGGTGTTGAGATCGCCTGTCCCCCTCTTATTGCTAGTTGTAAATCAACAAATCTGCTGTGCTCCTTTATGGCCATTTTGGTTGATAAGAGGAGTTTCTCCTCTGCTTCTCTTAGCTCAATGTTGCATGGTCTATAGGTGCTTTCTGGCCCTTTTGAGGTGCATAATATTGAGGAAAGGAAGTTCCTCCTTTTATTCTCCAATACCTAAGATGCTTTGGTAATGCTCAATGGTGGTTCCTGGAACATAGCAGGAGCAGTTCTTGTGGTAGGGTCCCTGAACCATATGGCTTCTCTGAGGAATATTGGGGCCCCAATGTCCCAAATCTGGATCCAACTCCACAATATTCCATTTCCGTATGCCCACCTAGACTTTGCTGCCCATGTGGGAGGTCTGGTGGGTTCTCTTCTGGACGTAGACCGATCAAATGAAAGGGATGGACGCTGGCTTTCCAGCGCATTAAAGTGTGGATCAACTTCGAGGAGCCATTGATCTCGGGTTGCTACTTGAAGCTCGATAATGGAGGTCGAGTTTGGATCTAGTTCATATACGAGCATGTCTTCAAGGTATGTATCAAGTGTGGGGTCATAGGCCACTCTGCTGCCTCTTGCAAAGTCCCAATTCATGTGGCTGAAATCAAGCTTGCAAGGAGAATGAACTATGCGATTGCCCAGGGGATCCATTCCAGTATTGTGTTCGAACCTTCTGTCAGAATGTTCTCAATGGAACTCAGAGCATTCCCTAACACTAAAAGGTTTCTAAATACAACCCTGTTCGTGGCTTCAGAACAAGATGGAGTCTACAACTTCCAGCTCCCTCCCAATTCCTATGAAGGCTCATCGGAACTAGACACCAGCGAGGATAGCATCATCCTAGTGCAAGGTTTCCAAGGCCCAGTAGGATCAAAGCAGACTATGAGAGATCCGGGTCAAATTCCTCCATCCGGGTCGGAGCAATCCCATTCGGTCAACTTCCTTGGTGAAGATGGGTCGGATCCTCCCATGCATAGGGCCAGAGATAAAGTCCACAGAAGTTGCAACTCCATTGGTAATGATATTGTAATGAGAGATGTTTATTGCGACCAGTTTGAAAGTTCAGTTATGGGTTAAGATGGTTGCCCGGAGTTCTATTATCGTCAACGTCAGTCATTGGTGGTTGGAGTCACTATTTGGGAAGCTGGTGAGGAGCATGCCGTTTACTCGCCCAAATGCGCCAGAGTAGAGGAGCGTGGTATTAGTTTGAATCAGACTCCAGCGGTGCCACCTGAAGAGCATGCAGCAAGGGAAGCAGGACGCTTAAACGATGTCCCCAGTCATTAAGATAATGTGCGAGTCTTAGGCCAGGTCAGTAATGATGGGGCTGAATCAGCTAGGCCGGCTGACCTGTCTTTACGCCCTCCAACGCAACCTGAAGATGGGCCTCTCCTCCAAAATGCAGACAGGCCTCTCATGGGCTTACACCTTCAAGCTTTAATAAACCCAGTTACCCCTATTGGGCTTATAGAGTATGGAGAAAGTCTTTTATCATCCCACCAAGCCCAGGCGTTAGAAGAGTCTCCCATATGCCCACTCTCCAATTGTTTTAGTTTTAGCTTCGAGCCAAAGATTCAGCCGGGTTGGAGACCAGACCGGCTAATATCAAGCTCTCCCAATTCAAGTTCCCCTCCTCCAGATTAGGAGCTGCATTTGGGATTTCACAATCCTCTTCGTCCTCCTACAAATCCATATAGATTGTGGAAAACCACAACGGGTTGATCTGTATTGAAGGCCCTCGGCTGGGGAGGAGTTGTGAGGAAGGAAGAGTTGAATCTGAAGAAGCCATGACTGTCAACCCTCAGCAATTCAATCAGGAGAAGCAGTCTATCGTCCTGATCTCCTCTGATGAATCATCTGCAGACTCTGAAGACCTCCCTCCCTCTTCTCATTCTAAGTCCAAGGCTCTTGCTAGCCTTATTGAAGGCTCCTCCACAGCCCCCTTCACTGGTCTACAATATTTCAACCTAGATTTAGAGGTCGATGCAAAGAGCCAGGAGATGGGCTCGGATGATGATGTTGTCTGGGTAGGCTATGGGGGTGGGGTGTTTGTGTATGAAAGGAACAGCATGGAAGGCGCCTTAGAGGACCAGATTGAAGAATTCAACTTCTACCTTCAAAGAGAGATCAGATGGGAAGTCTTGAAGAGGTATACTTACAGGGCCGAGTCAACTCCCTCTATCCCCACCTGGGTATGTTGGGACACTCCTGCAGATAGGGTTATGTGTGGTACCAGGAAGCGAGTAGCATCGGAGCCGGAAGGGTTTGATCGTAGCAAAAGAATGAGAAAGATGGACAGCGATTTGGACGACGGCTCAGAGGTACCCATTACTTTTGATTTAAATAATGAATTTGATTTTATGAGATATGGTGATAAAGCTGAGATAGAGGCTATTAGACTTAAATTATTCCACCACTCGCTGGAATTTGTGGAAGAAACATATCAAATGAGAACGAATGATCCAATGGGCTCTGGTGTGGCTGTCCCTCAACAGCCCACCAATTTCCAATGAAAATCCTTAGTTGGAACTGTAGAGGGTTGGGTCTACCTCTGCACGTTCGTCACCTCAAAGACCTGATTAAGGAATCAAGCCCTGATATTGTTTTCTTATGCGAGACAAAACTTTCAGTCACAGAAGTCTCCATTAAACTGTCACTTTGGGGTTTTTCAAATGAGTGGGGAGTAGATAGTAATGGAGCTAGTGGAGGTATTTGGATGGGTATTAGAACCTCCCAATCAGTTAGTCTAGTTTCGACATCTGATCATTTACTGTTGGTTAGAATTGAAGATGTTAAAGGTTTCCACTGGTTTATGGGAGGGGTATATGGCCATCCTAACCTCTCTCTTAGAGAAGAGGTATGGAAGAGCATCAATCTTTCTATCCAATCCTTGTTAGGGCCAATTTGTATTCTGGGGGACTTCAACCAAGTATTTAAGAGAGGGGATAAAACGGGTAAAAGAGCCTTTATGATGCCAGGAGCAGAGATCTTGAAAAAATTTATTAGAGATAATCAGCTCATGGAAATCAAGAGAGAGGGTCCCAAGTTTTCCTGGTTCAATAAAAGATCCAAAGGGGATGAAGTCTTCGAAGTTCTTGATAGAGGATTTGGTAACTTGGAATGGTTTACCCTCTTTCCAAATGTCAGTCTCATTTCAAGTCCAATTGTGGCATTTGATCATGCCTCCTTACTTCTTGACCTTACCCCCAAACCCAGAGCCAGAAGGTTCTTCAAATTTGAATCGATGTGGTCCCTCCACCCATCATGCTCTAATGTGATATCCGAAAGCTGGAATTCCTCCTCGTCCAATGAGACCCTTCATGCAATCTTGGGCAAACTCCAAACCACTGCACGCAATCTTTCATTCTGGAAGAACAATACTTTTGGAAAGATCCTGACTAAGAGGAAGGAAATAAAGAGAATTCAAGTCAAAATCCAAGATGAAGGATTTCCAGCAGAGAGTGCTGACTACCTCCTATCTCTTCAAAAGGAGCTCGACACCACATTGGATATGGAGGAGGAGATGTGGAAGCAAAGAACAAAAATAACCTTCCTCAGCCAGGGCGATAGGAATACAAATTTTTTCCATGGAATGGCCACAAAAAGGTTGGCAAGGAACAAGATCAGCGCCATCTTAAAAGCTAATGGAACCTGGACAACCGATCATGGAGAAATCAACAATATTTTCATCTTTTTTTTCAAAAATCTCTCTCCAACAACCTTGACAGCTCCCCCAGCAGACAATCTATATCTCAAGCTCTCATTGGTAACCTTTCCAGGAAGCTCTCTCAAGACCAAATCAAGGGCCTCATGGTTCTCTTCTCATCGAAGGGAGTCAAAGAAGCAGTTTTTTCTTTAGGTGGTAATAAAGCTCCTGGCCCGGATGGGTTTCCAGCTGTCTTCTACTAAAAGTTCTGGGGTATTATTGGAGGTGAAATCGCATCAGCAGTTCTTGACATTCTTAACAATGGAGCTCCTCTCCGATCCATAAACAAAACCCTAATTGTTCTAATTCCCAAGGTCAAAGTACCTACCTCCCCTCAGGATTTTCGTCCTATCAGCCTATGTAACGTCTTGTATAAGATCGTCTCCTAGACAATGGTGGGAAGATTAAAAGGAGTCATGAATTCTTTCATCTCTCTCTACCAAAATGGCTTTGTTCCAGGGAGAATGATCCAAGATAATATCATAATTGCAAATGAGATCCTTCACAATATTAAGAGAACTTCTAAAGGAAGAGTTTTCAAGGCGTCCCTTAAGATGGATGTAAGCAAGGCCTATGACAAGGTTAGATGAGATTTTCTCATTTAGGTCCTCCAAGCTCAAGGATTTCCTCCAAAGTGGATCTCCTGATTCATCAATGTATATTTTCATTTTCGTATAGTATTAGCGTCAATGGGAACCGATCTCCTTGGTTTTTCCCAAATAAAGGCTTAAGATAAAGGGGACCCCCTATCCCCATACCTGTTCCTTCTCTGTGCAAAAACCTTGTCGAGCTCTTTGGAGAAAGAATCTACCAGTAATCGGCTAGGCGGGCCCACAATCAACCATTTATTGTTTGCAGATGATCTATTTATCTTCTTCAAGCCATCCCTACAAGAAGTAGCCAACCTTAAGGAAAAGCTAGCAGATTATGAATTAGCATTGGGACAGTGTATGAATATGAAAAAATCAGAATGGTTCTTTAGCCCTAATATCCCCAAGAGGTTCTCTAAGATTTTCCATGGAATTCTTCCGATGACCCAAGTATCTAGACCAGGGAAGTATCTTGGCATCTCTTTCCTAGGTACGATCACAAGGAAAGAGATCTTCTCCTATTTGAGGGAAAAGATTGAAAGAGTGCTTGCCTCTTGGAAGATAAATCTGCTCAACCAGGCTGGTAGATTAGTCCTTATAAAATCCACCCTTGCTGCACTCCCATTGTACATAATGAATCTCTACAAACTGCCCAAATACCTCACAGATTGGTGGACAGGAGTAATGACTAAGTTCTGGTGGGGTAGAACTGATTTCAAAAAAAGGGGTTAACTAAATTTCGAGAAAGATCCTTAGTCTACCAAAAGGTATGGGGGGAGTTGGGTTGAGAGATATGGGAAATTTCAACCTCAACATGTTGGCTAGCCAATTTTGGAGAATCTTCAAAAACCCGCAAAGTCTGGTCTATAAAACCATGGTATCTAAATACTGCAGGGAAGGAAACATTTGGAGGAGCAAGAAAAACCTCAAATCTCTCTTAGATCTGGAAGAGTTTGTGTCTGGGCAAGGACCTTTTGTTAAAAAAGAGAAAATGGAAAGTAGGAAATGGAGAGAGTATCCAAGTCTTCAAAGACACCTAGGTGGGAAGTGAAGTGTTGGTAAGAGATAATAATTGTCCAATTAATAGTGATGCAGATGTAAGAGAACTTCTCAAGCCCCAGCAGAGAACTTGGGATGAACAAAAGATCAGGAATTCATTTCCTCCTCCCGGGGCAGAAGATATATGTAGTATAAGAATCCCCCAATATGGAGATAGTAAGGATTCTATCCTCTGGCTAGGGTCAGCTAATAGAGAATATTCAGTCAAAAGTGGATATGCTCATCTCTCGTCCAGTCGTTTTGAGCCTTTTGCTAACAGACACAATATCTGTTGGAAGCAATTCTGGAGTAGCCCTATCCCTGAGAAACTTAAAGTATTTGCTTGGAGGTGTACCTAGAATGCCCTACCCTCCTTGAACAACTTAAACAGAAGAAGGCTAGCTGACTCAGGTATTTGTAACAAGTGCTATCAAGAAGAAAAAACAGTGGAGCACATACTATTCAAGTGTATTGATAGAGGTAGATTATGGTTTGCTTCCCAATTCTCACTTAGGGATCTTGAAAGCTGGTCAATGGAGAAGCTGATTCAGACTCGAACCCCTAAAAAATCTTCTATATCTGCTGAGTCTTGGATTCCTCTAGCTAAAGCTCTCAACCGGCCTTTGAAGTATGGAAAGATAGGAACAAATTCACCTTTGAAAAGAAGTGTCAAGACTGGAGAAGAATCATGGAGATTAAAAGAATCAGCTTTCAAAGTATTGAGAAAGCAATGTCACAGAGAAGCAAAGAAAGAAACAGATAACACAATCAATCTACAATAGAGAGAGTCGATAATCTGGATGGTTTAAAGCTAGATCATAATGATGTTGTGTTTGTTTGTGATGAGGCATATGATAAATCTGGAAGTGGTACAGGTTGGGAAATGATCAATAAGGATGGACTAGTTCAGGCGAAACTATGCAAACCCTCTCCAGCTTTATCACCATATCAGGCTGAACTAGAAACCATAAACTCTACTCTTTTATTTGCTAAGGAACTTAACAGCAAAAAATTAATATTCTCTGTGACTCGATGAATGTTTGCAGGGATATCTCTCAGCGTCGTTTTAATGGGAAGGAAGCGTGGACAAGCGGGGAAGATGCTAAAGGTTTACTTAGTGCTATTCCTTTTGTTTTTTGTAAATGGTCTACCTGTCGGCTTGTGTCGGGAGCCCATAGTCTAGCACAAGTAGGAAAAAATGGGTTTTGTAAGGCTTGGTCCACTTTGATGTTTTAATACATTAAGTACTTATTATAAAAAAAAAGTAATGATAATTCGGACTCAGAATGACAAAGTAGTCCGCTTCAATCCGATTTCAAATTGATTGGATTGGATCTGATCGATTTTAAGTCGTATCATATTTTGAATGCATCTGGACTTGAGTCAAAACTATTAGCTCTACATAAGAGCCCACACAATATATAAACAATTTATCAAGAATAACATTATTAAATTCAATTTTTTTAGGAAAATGTTCTCCAGAGATTCTTAAGGTATCAAAAGTGTTTCGTTGTGTTCTTAACATTTATTTTATTTTGCCCAGGTCCAAATTCATGTATTTTTATTCTTGCAAAGGACATTCTGTTAAGTTACTAACGGAATTCGTCCAAACTGACTAACGATAAAGTTTAAATTGAAAAACCATTTATAAAAGGGAAAATTACACATAGCTACACTATACTTTACACTTTTTACACATACCTACCACGGACTTTAGTTTGTAACTAGTGGCTACCTTGTACTATGTCAGATAACTTTCCGTCTAATTTTTCCTTCAAAGTTAACAGAATATTCCAAAATTTCAATCATATGCCCAGCACTTGGCCAATAATTTTTTGAAATACCAAAATTACCCTTCACTCTACTACCCTTCTTCATCAAGAATATGTTCATTATGTTTCGCCGAGAAATTCATAGTTTCACCGAAAACTTCAAAGTTTCGCCAAAAATTTTGAAGGTTTCGGCACCATTTTCTGGCGAGTTTTTTTTTTTGTTTGTACATTTTGTTTTTACAAAGTTTTATCAATTTTTGCAAAGATTAAAAAAAATAACCTCAACAAACTCCAAAAAATAACCTCATCAATAAAAAAATTACATAACAAAAAATTACAATTTTTTAACCAAAATTACCAAAAAAAAAGAAAAAAAAAGAAGCTCACCATCAAATCTTCTCGGCTTCGTCTTATCCGGCCGCGTCCCAGCTCATGGTCCATCGCCGGCGAAGACGAAGACAAGAAGCGGTTAACGGTTATTTCAAGGCCTAAAAAATCTCCAAAACCCATGCTTTTATGCTTCTTCTTCTTCTTCTTCTTCGCATTCTCCATTTCCAATCCAGAGATCATCCTCTCCATTTTCTAAGCTATGAAGAAGCGAAAGACCACTACCCACCAACACCACGAGCTCTGCAACAGCGACAACAACCATAACATTTACAGATCTGTTCACCAGATGTGTTTGTTTTTTAAACTTAAAGTTAAAGATCTGTTTGGTGCTGTTTATTTTTTAATAAGAAGGGTATTTTGGTCATTTTATCAACTTGGACGGAGAAATGGATGAAAGTTTGGACGGATAGTTATCTGACATAGTACAGGGTAGTCACTAGTTACAAACTAAAGTTCAGAGTAAGTATGTGTAAAATGTGTAAAGTACAGTGTAGATATGTGTATCCCTTTATAAAATGTGATTTTACTACTTTGCCCTTAAAAATATTACTTCCTCCGCCTCAAAATGAGTGTCTTGTTTCTCTTGCATTTTTGTCCCAAAATGAGTGTCTTATTTTTTTTTTCTACTAAGTTAGTTACGCCTGAATTGTCAATAATATCCTTATAAAAAGTTTGTTAGGATCTCTCAACACATGATCATGATACAAAAGTAAACATACCACATTAACTAACTTTTCCTTAATTTTTTTCAAAATAGAATGGAGGACATTCATTTTGGGACGGAGGGAGTATTAATTATTAAAAAAATAAAAAAATAAATTTGAGATCAGATATGATCTTCTTCATCATTCTTCCGTGTTCCGTCTTCTTCTTCTTAGCTCCGGCTGGCGTGGGTCATTTTTCGGCAAGGCAGCCATGAGCCTTCTTCTTCTTTGTGGACGGTGCCGACGTGAGGGCGATCGAAGAGAGAGAGAGAGAGAGATGAGCCTTCTTCTTCTTCGTGGACGGTGCAGACGTGAGGGCGATCGAAGAGAGAGAGAGAGAGAGAGAGAGAGAGAGAGAGCAGAAGGCTCGCTGGGGTGAAGGCTCGCGGTCTCTCTCCTCTAACACTCTCCTGCCCCGGCAAAATGGTCAGATCTGCAACGGACGACGGCGAGGACTCGATCTAAACCACGCACCCCCACCTTTATATTTTCAAGGATTCAATGGCTATTGCCTTCATAGGGAACACCTCCTATTTTCCTCCCGAGTGAAAAATCAATTCCGGCACATCGTTATCTTTAGCCAAACAAGATAAATAGCAGTAAAAAAATAGTAAACAAAGTGGTGTTTATTGTAGAGTTAACAAAAATGGACGGCGGCGGCATGGACGGCGGCAAAATGACCTCTGGATGACATTTTTGTTCTTCACTGATCTAACCATAATGTGTGTAAATTTTGTTATAATCAACGAAAATTTACAATTATTTTTTGTTTTGTTCAATGCGGTGTTCATGTATAAGGATTTGATTGTTATTTTGTTGTAATTTTGTTGAATTTTTTGGAAGTTTATAAAACTGTAAGAATTTTGGATTTAAGTTGAAAATTGTTATGAAATTTAGTCGGAATTTTATTTTGAATCGTCGGAAAACTCATAATTCTGTACAATAGAGAGAGAGGAGAGAGATAAAACTCAATTAAAAAATTAAAGGCAAAATAGTAAAATCACATTGATGTGTCTAAGTATTAGAAAATGTCTAAACACACTAGTCGAGATGTCGTTTCGTCTTAGTTGCGGTGTATGGAGTTCACAATGTCAAATCCGGCAAGTTAACGTCGCCAGAAAGGTTGAGTCTTGGAGCGGAAGCAAGCTTCTGCAAAATGAACACACCAAAGAACGATGAGACACGAGATGATTCCGGGACACCGCCTCAGGCGTGAGAGTAAGATCTCTTGCCGAAATTCACCGAGGAAAGTTTAAGAGTTAGGAGAAAGGTATAAAAAGAATTAACTCGACTTGAGAGCCTAGAGGAAAATCAGATCTGAGATTCAGAGGAATGCCCTAGATTCAGATCAAGGATCCCCCTCTCTTACCTGAGAGAGGGTATCTCTTACCATAGGGCACGTGGCTTTGTCTGGTAAGAAAGTACTTTTTGGACCACATGTGGGGCCCACATCACGGGGTTACACTCATTGGTCCCCGGTCCTGGGATCCCAAGTGCCTGATCCTCTTGTCCCGGATACCTTGTACTGAATCCATGGCGATCGTGGGGAGCTCTCAATCGATGCACATGCTTGCTCGGTCCCCAGGCTCTAGTCTTAGGGGAGGACATCTGCAGGTGAGGCCTTAGGCAGCCTGGGCCATTCTATCCCAGGCCCTTGGGAATACATATGAGGGGTTTCAGAGATCTCTTTCTCATCTGAGGGAGACAATGATCAGTTTGGGACTTTTAGGACCGACTTTCGGCCCTTGCCAGCAAGTCTGACCTTTGGACCCATAGAGGAGCGTTGTTGCTGCCTCAAGCTCTTGTGCCCCTTGGACGGAATTACTCAGTCCGTTAGTGACGTGGCGCCCAGTCGCCACGTTGCTGGCCCTAATTGGCCTTTCGATCTTGTGGTTTTATGGGTGGCATCAGTTTCTCCCCTACTCCGAGTGATAATCATTTATCAGTGTTGCTCGAAGTGAAATGGACCGTCCTTCTAGAGTAGAGCTTCTTAGTCGCGGTGGATTCTTGAAGTTTTTGACTAGGATCGGGTATCGTGAGTTCTGAATTTCTGGTAGTGACGTCATGGTCATGTGACATGGCTCGCGAACCGTTGTTGAGGAAGGGGAGCAATCACGTGTCGTCCTCGGAAGTGCGGGAGCGAAGGAGGTCGCGCTCTTGGGAGCAATCACATGAGTGGACTTGACATGCTGAACGCATAAACGAAGTCACGTGATCAAAGATTTGATCTGGTGAGCTTATCTTTTGGCAGTGCCAGCAGGTGCTGACACGTGGCGGATAAGGCTTCCGTCCGTCACTTTCAGACTGTTGACCTTCCTTGACTGTTTATGAATTTTGAACTCGTCGACTTGACTTGTTGCGCTGTCATTGTGGGATTGGAGAGAGGATGGTTGTATCGTGTTCGTGAAGTACTGGATTGGAACTTTGTTTTTTACTCTTCCTTCTTACTTGCTCTTTACTGTTTTCAGAGAGCTTTATTGGTGAAGGAGAGAGAGCTTTCTTGCCTTTGTTCCGTGAGAGGTTCTTGCTTTCGTCTTGTCGTCGTTCGTCGCTTCTTCCTCTTTTGTCCGTCGCCCTTTCTTTCGGTCCGCCATTGTTGAGAGGTTTGTTCTTTCTTATCCTTTTGTTCTTTTTAGTAGGATTTGTTTTCAATATTCTTTTCCATGACCTCTTTGTCTCTTTTTCTTCTTTTTCTTGCCCTTATTGAGCCAAAGTTGGGGTTTCTCACCGGAAAGTTTGATTCTTTCTTTTGGCGGGAAATATTTTGTTGAGGCTTTGGTCCCTTATTTCTTAGGGCTTCTCTTCGTTAGCCTTCGGAGGCCTCGCTTATGGGGTCGCTGTTGTCTGGATCATCATCTTTGTTCCAGAGAAGCCTGTGAATGGTTCTGCTCATAGCGTTTTTTAGGGTTCTCTGTGAAAAACCCTTCTTGCTTATTAAGTGTACCTTTCGCGGTTCCCGGGTCTTCCTCTTCTTTTCCTTTTGTTGAATGTGGCTTGTTGGTCTCTTTCCTCTGATCTTCCTTCTTTTTTGGATTTGCAGGTTTAGAGGTATCTGGAGTTCTCCGTTCTTCGTCTTCTTCTCCACGCCGCCTTCTCTACGTGAGTTTTCATGTTCTGGATGGGTCTCTCTGTTGTTTCTTCGGGCGATTATGTCTCTTGTGCCATATGCTACGGTTTGGGAGTTTGAGGATCGTGGTCTATGTCCTCTAGATCAGAGTTTCAGGGGTTGAATCTCATGTAGCTAGGTCTTGATGCTTGTCTTTGTTGATATATTTTGTACTTTTGTATTGTGGGATCTGTTTGCTTTTTGCTTCTGTTTTGAACTGTTGTACTTGAATGTATGTAATAGAGCGGATGGTTTCTCCTTTCTGCTTTTTGGATGTTGACTTCTGGCATTTTTTCTTCTTCTTTTATTGCTCCTTATTTTGATCTGCATGTCTCTTTCGAGTTTTCTTTTCCTTCTGCAGCTTTTACTTGAAACGCATGTCCTTTTCTTCATAAATTCTTTTTGACTCCTTCTGGGCACCTGTCAGGGGCCCGGGAATGTGGGACCTTGTCGTTGCTTCGGACAAGGCTTGCTATAATCTTTCCTTATAAATATTGTTGGGAACTTGGGATCCCTTAATCTGAAGGGTGAGGGGTCCAGACCCTTGATCCCCAAGGCTTATCCAACCCCGAGGACCCAAGGACCCAGGCTCCCCCTAACTTGGTCTTCTGCGCCTTTTTCATAGTTTCCAGACCTTTTGATCTTGAGCGCGTCTTGGCTTGGGGCTTTTAGGTCGGGTCCTCTCTAATCTTTGTCTTGTATTGTTTACAATTGTCGGGGCTGGTCCCCTCCTGTCTCGTGCTACTTTATTCCATGGAGTTCTAATTAAGTGGTCGTTTTTCAGGTACTGCGAATATGTCGGAGTGGTTGAACATGAGCAGGAAGTCTTCTTCTGGGCGGAGGTCCGATGGGAGCTCTCGGGATCCGTCTCCTGACAATAGGCTCTCGCGTACTCCTCCTACTAATTCATCTTCAACCCGAGTTGATGCTATTTTGTGGTCCTCCCGTTCTTTAAGGCTTGCCCCTTCTGCTGCAGAGAAAAGGAAGGGCGTCTGCGTTGAGAGGGCCAAGGAATCCGGGGTCGAGAGACCTAAGGAGGATCCACTCGTTCTAGGGGGCTCTAGCTTCCAGGCGAGGTTCTTCTGCTCCGTCTCGGGGCGCCACTGCGCAGGGCGGCCCTGTTCCTCCGGTTTTCGATGAAGTTTCTGATTTTTTGGTGACTTTCGGGCTGGTCACCAAGAAGGATCTCTTGAGGCGGGATGATGGGCTCTACATGCCTCCCCGCATCCCTAACGATCCTCATGCCAAGGTCTTCTCCCTATAT
>JAYMTA010002928.1:0-15368 GCA_036897625.1 Pelargonium cotyledonis | reverse complement strand
CTCCAACATGCTCTTCACCTTCATCATAGCCCAAGCGTTCTTGACCATGTTGTGCCAAATGAAAGCCGGGATCTTCTTCTTCTTCGCGGCTTGGATATTGGTGATGGGCTTGTTCACCATGTTTTTGTTGCCCGAGACAAAGGGAATTCCTGTGGACCACATGGTTGAGAGAGTGTGGAAGCAACATTGGTTCTGGAAGAGATTCATGAACGACGATGAAGACGATGCTGCTAAGCAAAAATGTTGATCAGAATTCGGATATTTCAGGATTATCTAGGTGTTTTTTTTTTTTTTTTTTTATATATGTTTTTAAGTTTTTAAGTTAAGTATGTCATAAGTGAACAAGTGTTCTGGCTTAAACAATTTGGTTTGATCTAACAAGGTCAGCTCTGGCCTTGATTTATGTTCTGGATGGATTCAATAAAAGCTGGAATTATTTGTTCGTTTATTCCTTAGATCTGTTTTCTATAGTTTGTATGGCAAATGTTTTTTTTATTATTTTCAAATTGTGGTTGAACTTTTATGTTGTAGACCAAATTTGCTGTGTGGCTATCAAATCTTGTTGTTAAATAAAATGTTAAGAAAATGAAATGTTTGATTGTATCCTATGCAGCACGGATTCGTAATTTCTAAAAAATATAAGATATGATTTGTTGAGACACGCAATTTTTTTTATTCTTTATAAATATGTTTTTATATCCAATAATTACTTATATTAGAGTTCAAAAAATAAATCAAACAACATTACATACAAAAGATCATCTTCAACATAAACCATAAGTCATAAGTCATTAAGAAAAAAAAATCAATAATAAGTCATTAAGAAAAAAATATCAATAATCTCAATATTCAATATAAATGGAAAGAGTTTTTGTCAAAATGTAAGATAAAAAAAGCTCAAACTTGTCAGTCGAATTATCATAAAGGCACTTTGGCTACCAAATATAAGAGTCCTATGTCGGGGCAGTATTGGCTTTATGGTTGGTTTTCCTACAAAGTAGGGAGTAGTATAGTTAAACTAGCTATATAAAATTTAAAATTTTAGGAAAGGCTTGATTTTCTGGATTTCGTGAATCGTGAATCCGTAGTGAATACGTGTCCGATTCACGATACGATATGAATTTGTTAGGTGTTGAGCAAATCCGTGCTTCATTGATTGTAGCTATAACTTCTTCAGTTTTGCGCAACTAATTGTTCTTTCAATTTTCTTCTTCACTTCATCGGTCATAGGTGTAAGCAGCTGAGTGTGGCAAAATAAGCATATTTTGGTGAGTTGTCAATGACTACCATGAATTTAGAGCGGGCAAAACGGAATCGATCCGTTGGATTCCCAAAAGTGATCAACTCGTTTTTGATGGGTTCGGATAGGTATTTATCAACCCAAAAAACAGGTATACCCGCAAAAACAATGTATTCTATGGCTAAAACCATAAACCTAAAAACCGTATAGGGTTGGGTCAAGGTTCATCAACCCGCCCGCCCCAACGTTTTGCCGCCTCTAACCATGATAACAGCTTGTCCCTCTACTGTAGGAAGCTCAGTGATGAGGCCCATTGTCACTTTAGACCATGATTGGGACTTGGGAGGGTATTTCCAAATTCCAATGGTTGAGAGTACCACTTGTAAGGAGCAATCATGTTTAGCTTTTTCGAGTGTTTGTTTTTACACTATTACATTAGTTTCTAATCCAACTAGATTGATAACAATGGAAAAGAATTGCAATAAAAAAAACGACAACGAGAACAAAAACTAGGACATAGAGAAGTCATAATTAAGACATTCAACAAGCTTATTTGTTCCTTCTTTTTCTTCTTAAGGC
Source organism: Pelargonium cotyledonis (assembly GCA_036897625.1). Taxonomy (NCBI): domain Eukaryota; kingdom Viridiplantae; phylum Streptophyta; class Magnoliopsida; order Geraniales; family Geraniaceae; genus Pelargonium; species Pelargonium cotyledonis. Next base: position 13,549 of record JAYMTA010002928.1, on the reverse strand, counting down.
TCTCTGAATTTATTTGAAATCCTCATGATTCTCTTATCGTTATTGTTACCTTCTTTCTTTTTACTCTTTTTTCAATTATAAGGGTCGAGAGTCATTCCACATGAATATTTTAGTGGTTTTCTGAAATACATGATCGACCTTCTACACTACCCACAAACACCCTCAAAAATCGAACTCTATTGTACAGAGGAGGTCAACCTACTATTCACAACTAACCAAATCATCGTACAATCAACCTCTACAAATCAACGACAGTTTCTAACGATCGACGGTAAACATGCAAAAATTTAGAATAAATTGAAGGGTAAATTTGTGGGAGACATTTTTGTCTCTCTTCCTTTTGCCCCGTTCGAAAGCAAATAACTCCTTCACATACAAAGGTACAGACATGACTCTGAAGGAGGTGCAAACTCAAAGCTCCGTTTTGACCAAAAAAATTGGCGAATAATTTCTATGTTATTGAAGGAGCGTTATCCTACATGACATAGCCAAAAGGAGGCAAAAGGAGCCTATTTGATGTTCCCGAACAAGCCCTAAATAATTTTTTTTTTCCTTCTAGCAATTTTTGTTTTTGTTTTTGTTTTGCATGATAAAAACAGTTTAGTATATATTTAACCTTTTTTTTTTTATGTGAACACGGTTTTAGCTCTAAAATAAGCACCAACTTCCCAAAGTGGTTCACGTTTCCGAATCCAATTGAAGTCTCTCTCTCTCTCTCTGTGTTGAAAGCAGCCAAAAATGCCAAGCCCCGGTTTAGCTCAACCCGAAACGCTCTCTTTCAATCCCTGAAACCCAAATCCACAACAAGGAAGATGGGTGTTAATCTGGATTCACTGTCAGATGCAACTTCTGGAGCCATAGCATCTCTGGTTAGCACCACCGTTTTATACCCTCTTGACACCTGCAAGTCCAAGTACCAAGCCGAAGTTCGAGCTCAAAATCAGCTCAAGTACAGGTCTGTTGTTTCTTGTTTCTTGTTCTTGTGCTCAATTCCCTTATGTCTCCAGGAAATGTTGAAAGGTAAAAAGTCACTTCAATTCAATTTCTATATCTTCAATCCTTTTAAGATCCCAACTTTTGTATTAGGATTATCTGAAATTTTGTTTGAATTGGATTTAGGTTTGACCTCAGGCTGACCAAGAACAAACCTTAAAAGCTCTGGAACAAATAATTGCAACTCCTCAATTACTAAACAGCTATATAATATTAGTTGTTAGAATAGGCTAATTTTATAATTCAATTAGGCCGATTCGCCCCTAACTCTTCAAAATTGCAATGCATACCCATTTATGACAGTTTAGATAATGTAGAAGAAAATGAAGAATGAGCTCAATTGGCTTGGCTAGGAGGGATAGAATTAGAAGGGAAGAGAGAAAGTTAGATGAATTCATTTATATTGATATTTTTAGTATGGCCGCTCAATGGGCCATTTATGATCTTACAATCATTTTGGTCCATGAGAATATCCCATCCATGAAAGCATCCTTCTCCCAAGGATCATTATTTGAGGATTTTGGCTGTTGAAGTGGATAACTAGCACATAAATGCCATCTTCCTCCACGGACTTGTACTTCTCAGCTTCTTTCAACATTTTCTTGAAGTCCATCCTTGATAGTTTTCCCATTTCACCATCTAGGATGAAATATCATCTTGCATCTTATGAAGTTGTTTGTTTTAGCTTAAAATAATATTCTTTCTAGGAAGCTAGGACTAGGGAAAGAACAAAAAAAAATCACAATATCTCTCCAGTTAGTTGATAGATCCATTTGATAACCAATAGATATTGAGGACATCCTTGTGAAAACAGGGAATTGCGTATTCCCTTTACAGTTTATTGTGTTGGATATGCGATTCCCAACTTTCACTAGGATGAGGATGATAGGATCCCTCTACTCTTAGGATCACCATTTTTGGCCACCATTAGGACCAAGATAAATGTTCAAAAGGGTATCCTCTCTATGAAATTTGATGGTGAGGTGATCAATTTGATATGCATAATGCCATTGGGAATCATGCGCATGCATTGCATTCGTTGTGTTCTATTTCCTCAATTGATAATGAGATTCACGAGTTTGATAAAGTTGAAAAATTGGACATGAACTTGGAGGTTGCCAAATTTTTGGCAAGGGAAAAGGGACTTAACAAGTGCAAATATGACTCAAGTCCATGTTCGAATTTGGTTTTTTGTTGTAAGCAAAGGACATGGTCCATAATTGGGTAAAATTTGCTTAATTTTTTTGTTACTGAATCATGCATATTCAAGGAACACTTAGGGCTCTCATGTGTATTAAATTTTGTGCTTCTAGTACACCATTCACTTCTTTTTTAAAAATATTTATTAGTCCTTGTGGGCATGGAGGGGTGGCTTATATACGAGGTTTCGCCTTAAAACATTTGTAATTCCCTGCATTTAAGAGTTGATACTAGTCATTTTTTGGTCCTTCATCGCAAATTGTGAAATCTATAAAACTATTTATTATCTGTTATTTATTTGATTCAGAAATTTTCACATGACATCTATTAGTGGAGCATTGAATACCTTGAGGTTCCCGAACTTGAATTATTGATCTAGCTGATTGTCTGATTTAAACTCTGTTATTTGTTACTCCCCATCATGCTGTTATTCTAGATGCAAGTATAGGAAATAATGAAAGTTAAAATGTACATTGGGTTAAAAGTTCATTTATTTCCTCCCCCCCTCCCCACAACAATATGATGAAGCAATGACAAGTCTAGAGTTTGAGAAAACAGTATGAAAGTTATGTTTGTACAGTTAATTTTGGTTGGGCTGTTCATTATTTGTAACAAACTAAAACATAATGTTACGGTCTTCAAAGTCCATTGTTCCCTGCTTGCAATAGTGGACAATTGTAAGGTTTTCTTGTGACCATAAGGTCATGGATTCAACTAATTCAATTTAGGGAAACAACCTCTTTGCAAAATTAAGGGCAAGCCTGTGCATAAATGATCCTCCCTAGACCCCACTAAAGCGGGAGCTTCATGCACTGGCCGGTCTTTAAGTTCTTGCCTAGTCTTTTAATGACTGGAAGAAATTAAACATGTTGATTGATAAATATGAAAAACAAATTTGCGGGTTATCTTCATTCCACCGTCTGCCAGCCAGATAATAACAATAATAAAAATGATGACACTGCCTTCCTATAAGATGTTTCATGGAATAAAACTTAAATTGATAAATATTTTGCATTGCATGACCTTCAGTTTTATGACAAAACTCACATATGAGTAATGGTAAAGCAATTTAATGTTTTTTCACGTGCAGGAAAACTTCTGATGTTTTGTGGGAAGCCATATCTACCCATCAGATTCTGTCATTGTACCAGGGCATTGGAACAAAGAATGTGCAATCATTTATTTCATCATTCATCTACTTCTATGCATACAGTTTCTTTAAGAACCTCTACTTAAAGAAAAGTGGAAGCAAGACCATGGGAACAAAAGCAAACTTGGTGGTTGCTACTATTGCCGGGGTTGGTACTGTCATAGTTACACAGGTGAGTCTAAATTTGGCATCTTCTTTTTTGCTTGGTCAGGAATCATAGATTAGAATAGGCAAATGATAATCAGTCACTTGTTATTGAGAGGTTCTTTGATGTTACATGGTGTTGAATTTCGTAATAAACTTCAGAGATGATTGGCTTGCTGGGACCAGTATTTAAATAGAAAGCAACATGATTGTTTGGGCTCTATTGAATCCAGTGCTGCCCAAACACCATGAGGTATTCAAAAATATCGTGTTGTGATTCCTGAATTGAAGATCCAATGCAGTTTGACCTGATTTTGAATTATTAACCTTGTGGATCAGACACCAAGAGTAAGGGGACAAAAAACCAAACTTTGCCTTCGGATGGGAAGCCATTACTAGAAAAATTGGAGTTATAGAACTTGTAAGATTGTTAACCATCTTGCATAAATGGCTAATACCATGTTGATTGATCTGCCAGACCATTAATGTGCTTTCTTTGATATTGGAAATTATAATATTTGATGTTTTTGTGCAGCCACTAGATACAGCATCCTCAAGGATGCAAACAAGCGAATTTGGTAAATCCAAAGGACTTTGGGCAACACTTTCAGAGGGATCTTGGAGTGAGGCTTTTGATGGCCTTGGCATATCTCTTCTATTGACATCAAATCCAACTATTCAGGTTTTGTCAGACTGGAGTGGACAGACTCCCATCCCCGCTATCCTAGCTTCTACTTCTTACAGTTTTGCACTCCATAACATCTGATTGTTGTAAAAAATTTAGAGGTAAAATACTTGTTCTGAAACTACACATTCTTTATTGTACAGTACACAGCGTTTGATCAGCTGAAGAATAGACTACTGAAGCGGCAACTTGATAAAAAACCGGGTACCAAGTCATCACCTGAAACTCTCTCAGCCTCATATGCTTTTGCTTTGGGTGCAGCCTCAAAATGCGTTGCTACTTGCCTGACATACCCAGCTATAAGGTGGATGGTTATGGTTATCAGAAGTTGTTCCATTACGCTATTTGAGAATAATTAATTGACTGGTTATTCAATTCATCATTTCTCGAAAGAGCTTTCTAAGTGAAAAGAAAGCATTGAACCTCATTGTTGCTGACATTCGGTTTTATGCAATTGTGAGAGCAGGTGTAAGGTCATGATTCAGGCTGCAGAATCAGAATCTGATGGCTACACAGAAGCTGAACGGAAAACCCGAAAGACAATTTCAGGTGCACTCTATACCATTTGGAAAAGAGAAGGCCTATTGGGTTTCTTCAAGGGATTACAGCCACAAATCGTGAAGACTGTGCTAAGCGCAGCATTACTTCTTATGGTAAAGGAGAAGATTACTAAAACCACATCGGTCCTAATGTTTGCTCTACAGAGGTATCTATTCGCCAGGAATGCGAGATTAAAGAGTGCCTAGCTAGCTAGCTAGCTCGGTGATCGATGGTCAAATTACATGGACGGAACCTTTGTTAATTAAATTCTTTGGTTCGATGGGCGGAAAAGAAAACTGAAACTGGAGAAATGGAATTTCCATGTATTTTTCAAATCATGATGTTCAATACTATAATCGGGGTAGGCTGTCCTAAGGTTCTCTGTATGAAAGTTGGATTTTTTTTACTTTTTAAGGTTTCTGACTTGAAATTAACATGCATAATTTCAATTTATTAGAATTTAGAAGTAATGTATTAGAGTGAAAGTTGAAGAAATTGTTGGAGCTAGCTGGCACCTAGCAGGTAATGCATGTCATTGAGCTCTAACGTTCCAATAATGTAATTGAATTATCAAACTCTTCAATTCAGTACAAAGTTCTCGATGAGGTTTCATTTTTAATTAAAAACAAGTTTATACATTCGTGTGATGCACATATAATTTAACCGAATGTAATAATTATAAAATTTGAACTCCCTTAATTGATTGAGTTTTAATTTATTATTTTTTATATAAATCAAAATAATTGTAATAATGATATATATTTAATTTTCTAAAACTTTTTTTCTTTTGAGCGGGTGATTATGTTACTTTATTTCAATAACAGGCGAAGGCAACGATTCAAAAGCAAAAGCCAAACTGACCTTAAAAAGGAAAAATCGACCTAAAATCCAAACCAACTACCCTCCCCCCCACCCCACGACGCCCGCCCTGCAGATTAGACCCCACACTGGGAGTCGCCCCCTCCTCCACTCGACCCTCCCTTGCTTGCCGAAGCCTAATCTTCCTCTCCACCATTACCGATTAGCCGCTTCCTTTTAAACATCGTTGTAACCCTCGTATTAGTTTCATGCTCGTCCCGTAGGGATGGCGTTACAGGCGCCTCCACCATCGCCATTGTCGGCAGCACCGGCACCTCCCATAGCTGATTCGGTCCCGAGCGCAACCATTGTGCTCCCATAGACGAGCGCCTCCCCCTAGTCGCTTCCAATGTAGGCTCGTACGCCCCTCCCGACCCCCGATCCGAACCACCTCCCATCCTTTCTCACTCCCGCTCCGTGTGCCCTAGCCGCCTGCAATAAAAGCAAAAGCCAGGACCCGTTCGTATTGGAAAGTGACAACATGGGTCCCTGTTTCCGCGATAAATATATTGGCGTTCCTCCTTAGAGGATTACGAATGTCAAAGCGGATCTGAATGCGAGCAAAAGAGCCCCACCCTCCTAGGAAATTAATCGGATCCGCTTCAAGGAAGCTACCAATCCTATTTCCCATATCTGTACAGAGTCTCTCAGAAGTGTAACCAAGCGGTATGCCCTAAACTTGCACCCACATGTCTAAGTGGTTGATCTCCATGACATACGGGTCAACTCTGACCTTCACTCTCTCGAGAAGAAGTACCTTCCCCTTGTATGTCCAAGGGCATTGGCTCTCCACCTTTTCCGCATCCTCCTGATCATAGAACTCGAATGAGTATTGAGCATATGGACGTCATATCATAGAGTTCTTTCATTGTGACACCCTTCTTAGGATGCCAAATCCATGCTAACACTTGTTGCATGTTAGCGCAGTTCACAGGGACCTCCACCAAAAAATGACCCACGAAACCATGGATCTCCGCCGCTGTCATAGCCACCTATGCATCACCGGAGTCATACTTGAGGAGTGCCTCCTCGTTGTCCACGGCCAATGCCGTCACCCCCGGACCATGTCCTCTACTATTCCTTTGCCCTTCTTCGATCCCAGATCCCATCCCTCGTTTCTCTCCCCCCCTCCCTATCGGACTCGCCTAGCAGAGCCCTCTACGTCACCGCGCCGTCTACCTCGTTCGCCTGCTTAGTGAGATTGGACGCCATTTTCGCCTTCCCGAACACCAACTGATCGTCACATACACTCCACTCTTTATGACAGAATAAAAAATGATTCACTTTCCTCAGCCTCCTCTCTCTTACCAGATATATAGTTGTCACCGACGACACCACACAGCAAAACCCCTAGAAAAATCAAAACCCAAAACTCTAGTTTGGAACTCTCATTTGAGAGAAAAGCCCGCCATTTGTTTTGTGCACATAAGAAATTTCAATATCTAAAACTAATTTTTTAATTATAACTTCAGTTACCTATTGATGCTACTTTTTTTACCTAACTTACTTTATTGTACGTTAGAGTTAATTTTATAATAATGTAAAAATTTGTGTCAATACTAAAAAGTTGATAATGTAGCGCTCTAATACGCATTATAAATTCAATTTTTTTATTCAACTTTTATAGTATATATAAATATGTTTAAAACGGTTCTAGATTAGTCATTGCAGTTAAATGAGGTGAAGTGCCATTATTTGAGAGGTTTTGACGCGCCAAAAATCAGAGATAACGGCAGATGACAACATCTAAAATTTCTTGTTATGCAAACAGTTATAAGGACTTAGTTCGTTAGTAACGCGCAAACTTATTGAAATATTTTATAGTTGAGTAAACGACTTAAAATCCCTTGTAGCTACTTGGATGACATGATATCTTAGACGAAAATAGTCATGTGCTATTATCCATTTTTTTTTATAAATTTGAATAGAAAATTAACTTAAGTAAAATGTGTATCAGTTGACTAATAAAATTTTATATCAGTTGCAATTTAACCAAGCTAATGAGGTAATGATAACTCATCAAATTTTACTTATACCCACTTAAGTAAATTTGTGAGAGCGAAACGACCCGTCCGAATGCATAATTTTAAATAAACTGTCATCAACTCATTATAGCAACTTATATAAAGTTGTATTAGTCGCAAAACTAGTTTTGTAAGGAAATCCAGTATCAAACAGACAACAGAGCTAAGAAGTGGAATTCCCAGAAACCATTAGACGATTGTGAAACAAAGGAGGTCTCTCACTCTCTTCTCTGCAGCTACTCATTGCACTAGGGTTAGCCCTCTTCAATTCGTTGCTTCTTTCTTTTTCGCTTTTGTCGATCGTTTCACTTTTTGCGTTCTAGGGTTTTCTCTTTTTGTGATAATCGGAACATGAACCGAAACATATATTGGGTACGATATCACTAGTCCGATTCTGATGAAACCCTAAAAAGCTCATTCTGGGTTATTTCCATTAAACTTGCTCCATCCGGTTTTGTATGGAATATGTTGTAGATGAGTTTGGGATAGAATGAGTCTGTGGGATTTATAGAGAATCTTGTTTCTTGCAGTGTCTAAATATGATATTTTTGTCTTTGTTGTATAATGTATTGCACACATCTTGATCTTTGTGGTTTCAAATTAATAAGTTGTTGAGCAGTTCGACAAGTAGATGTGTTGTTATTGCAAAATGTGAGTTCATTGGTCATGGTCTCATCGTGTTTTAGTATCATAGCTTTTTGCAGTAAGTATAAGAGGGACCCTCTCTACCTAAGAACGGGAACTTTAATTACATAAGGAACTCTGCATTTTATCAATCAATTTGTTCCTTATATTATTTCTGAATGAAAGAATATTTACTATCTCACCAAAGTCCTTGTGTGTCGCGAATCGGGCGACCCTGGGTGGGCCTAGTATAGAAAAGTCCTTGATGAAGCATTGCCATGCACTGACTATGCCAGTTGTCTCCACTCTTCAGTTCACTCAAAGCTGAACTATGGCGAGGCTACACGTTGTTGTTGCTATTGTATTTGATTATCTTGTTTGGTTTGGTTTGGTTTGATGGATCATGTGATCTGTACATGAATAATGAGTGGCGGGGTTATTCAGTTCGCAGTTATGGTTGCTGAATCTGTTTTGGTTTGCTTATTTGTTGGGAAGTTACTAATGTTTTTTTGTTTTGTTTTGTTTTTTATCCCTCCTTAGTGTCTTGGAAAGTTGAATACTCATTGCAGGACATTGCGATGATGACTTTCCTATACTCCCCAACCCCTCTCTTTCTTCCTCATTTTATGTAGAATAACTGTATTCTACTGTGTCTCCGTACTATTACTTTTATTGCCTGGGCGTGACCATTGCAATGTGCTGTATATTGTGTCGAACGGTTGTCCAAGAAATGGGACAAATATTGGAAGTCTAACAGAATCCATGAAGTCAAAATGAATTCTGGTGTAAACCTCTATGTTATTAAGAGTATAGGCAGTCATTTTCTAATCCAAGTAAATTGTTTGGTTGTTCTTTCATCGTGTCTATTGTAGTATTGTTTGATAGTCGACTCACATTCTGTTAATTGCATTACCAAGTCGTTTGACATGATAGATTTTGGTGTTCATCTGCAGGTGGGATATATATTCAGAACTAAGTATTTTGTGCAGAGAGCATGGCCAAGCATCATCCCGATTTGATTATGTGCCGGAAACAGCCTGGCATCGCCATTGGAAGGCTTTGCGAGAAATGTGATGGCAAGTGTGTAATCTGCGACTCCTACGTCCGTCCTTGTACCCTTGTGCGAGTTTGTGATGAATGCAACTACGGATCCTTTCAGGGGCGGTGTGTTATCTGTGGAGGAGTGGGAATCTCTGATGCATACTATTGCAAAGAGTGTACACAGCAGGAGAAAGATAGGGATGGATGTCCCAAAATCGTTAATTTAGGGAGTGCCAAAACAGATTTGTTCTACGAGCGCAAGAAATATGGCTTTAAGAAAAGGTGATTCCTGTTATCTAATGGAGGGCATTGTCCTATTTTTATGACTTGGAACTTTTTGTGTTTGTATTTGGATTAGCTGCTCCTTGAAAAGTTCTTCAACATTACATAATGGATGGAGGATATGAAATTTTTGCTACTTCCAAGAATCACCAATAATCATCAAATTAAGAGCTTTATTTATTCATTACCCTTTTATTTTTCTGACAATAATTTTAGTGCTAATTTAGACATGTGAAATTTAGAATGCCACTTCACTTTGTTCAGAGAATTTTGTACAAAATTTAGATCATTTAGCATTTTCCATACAACAATACATGTACTCATAATTTTCAATTGCAGTGAAGTTATATTTATCAACAAATGTGTCAAATTGAAATGCAAGTAATATATTACAAACTAAACTTAATTGTAGTATTTTCAACCTGCCAAGTTATTAGGAGTTGGAGTAATATTGGATTTACACCAGTATGGATCCACAAGAGTAGCAATACCTGATGAAGGTGCAATTATAAATCTACTGCAAAGTTTTTCATTTCATGAAATTAAAAAAAAAAATTTCATACTCAGTACAAAAACAACAGATATAACAAGCAAAAACATGGTTCAAATTCTGCTAAGCAAGGCCTCCCCAACATCTCTTCTCCAACAACAACAGGGTTCGTCAAACGACAAATATTTGACAACGAAAACAAGTTTCTCATAATGTCATATGTAAGTACTTGGTATGTAGTATCTTAGGCCTGAATGCAACTACTATATTGAAGTTATGACGAGCAACCAAGTAGAAAACAAGTCACCCCGGCGACCTCAGATGTATACAAGGAAAAGAGCCATGAGCAGAAACAAGTAGGTGCTGATGCCCGTTTTGGTAACCAAAATGGCTGCATTTTCATTGTTAGCTGCTGCCACAAAGCTTCCTTCAGGTGTACTTGTGGTCAGAACAACAACAATCCAGTTATTCTCGGAACCGATCCCAACTCCTGTATACTTGGTGTCATTGAGATTGCCAGAGTACTGAGAGTGTGTGAAGTTAGAGAGGACGAGACTCTGATCCAGGTTCGGGACACAGGATGGCATAATGGATCCATCCCTTGTGTTGGAGACATTCAAATGGCATTTGCTTAAAAGTTCTGGGTAATTGGCAAACTGAGGTTCATTTCCTGGAACTGTATTCGAACCTGTTGAGTTTGTACAGACTTGATTCTTTAACTGTTCAGCTATCTCATCAGCAAGGCACTCTGCATCGTCGTTCTTTGTCAGGGCTGTAAGGTTTAAGGATGCCCGATATGAGTTAATTCCTTGAAGAAGCGCATCATCTGCATCAGCATCTGCAGGGAAAAGGTGAATATGAAATCTCAATGACATGAGATACAAGATGACCAAAACTTATACCGAAGCTTGTCCAATACATTTCAACACAAGCAATATGTTACATCTTCCTTACTTTTCCTTTCTTTGTATCAGCGAATAAGTACTTGGGTTAAAGATAGCTACCCTCCAAATGGAGAGAGAGCACAAGCACATACACCCGAGGCTGTGATATTGGCAAGAAGCTATGACAGCAAAAAGGAAACTACAAAAAAAAAAAAGTTTCTGAGCTACAATTAGCAACTAAAAGTAAACATTGGATCTAGTCTCCAAAGCTTTAGTTCTGCCCAGATTGGCAACTCAGGAACATCCACAGCAAAAAGGGCATAAGGAAATCTCAGCTTCATGAACCCCAACAAAATATGGGGCATTCTCAAACATATTGTATGGTGGATGACCTAAATATGAGAATCCTCAGGAGGATAGACCCTTAGTAGGCAATAAAGACACAATTGATCAAGAGACTAGCCAAGTCGGTACTTGATCACCTTATCAAGTATTGCAGTAAACTGTTTACTATGTGTTTGGAAAATTTCATGAAGTTGTGAGGTAGAAAGAGAAAAACTGATACAGTGATTCTGCTGGAAAAGGCTTTGTATAATATGCCTACAAGTACTAACCATTATGGTGGTCTGTTATTTTGTATTTAGTTGAACTAATTGGTTTTCTATATTGATCAAATTTTTCGGTTTGTGATTGCAGGTGATACTGTGCTAGTCTCTGAAGCCAGATTGACATTAAATATAAGTTCAAATGTAGAAGTACATAATATATGACAAGACTGAATGCATGAAATGCAACTTTAGTAATACAAGAAATAGAGGTGTGGAAAGTGAGCCTAGGTGCAACGGTAAGATTGTTGTTTTGTTACATTGAGTTAAAAAAATAGTCTCCCAGTAAAGTAGGAGTAAGGCAATGTTACATACATATATGAACCTCTCCAGACCTCACAATGAGTCAATGACAAGAGACTTGTGAACACGACCACCATTTTAGAAATAGAGATGGGTGAGTAGTAATATCTTAGAGGCGAGAACTAAACAATGACAATTTTAAGAATGTTAGATGGGTTATCCAAGTTTATTGAGGATATTGATCATAAAATGGCTGTAAAAGCAGTTATATATGCCATATGGTCGTACAGTATTTTCAATTCCCGTATCTAGGAAAGTGTAAAAAAGTGAACGGGATACACAAGGAAAATACTATGAGAGATCAAAACATATCCAAGAATGTGGTAAACATCAATTGTGAATACGACGCGAGACGGATACATGGGATTGTTTGGTCATAGAACATGAAGATTAATGATCAAGATTTGTTGAGCTGAGGAGGGCTATGCCAGATTAAACTAAAAAAAAAAAAACAAAACAAAACAAAACAAATAATCTCCAGAGACAACAAGATTGTTATAATATGAAACAAATACAAAGAAGAATAAATATCAAATATATCTACAAACCCAATTACTTAATTTGTTAAATATTACCTTAAAAAATGGACATCATGAAATAGAGAGCCATTTTTACATTGAAATAGATTCAAGATAGTTATACAAATTTGGGTTTCTCCATCCACCATTGTTGTTCCAACAAAATCACACAGACATGGGAAGAGCCATAACTCAATTTTGTTAGCAAAAAGTAGCCAAATGGTTGGGATCTGATCCCCACATTGAGAACTCTTTACTGTTTTGCCACTTAAATTCATCACCAAACAAATATATCCTAACCCATTAATTCTTAGCCTGAACTAAACATTGTCTAATCCATCACTTCCTCACTTGGGTTTTCAACATTACATCAAAAAACACACAATCAACAAAAACCCATTATAGGATCAATCAAACCCAGAAATGCACTAAGAAGCAAGACCCAGAAAAGAAAAATATTTAAACAATCGATCAATGAATCAAAGAGCAGTGAACGAGAGCTCACCTCCATCACATTTCACAGGGTCGGTGATGAAGAGAAATGCGAAAAGAAGCAGCAGAGTGAGGTGGAGATTGGCGGCCATTGTTGCTGCTCTGGCGAAACAGGAGAGGTTGGACAGATCTGAAGGAAAGAGGTTCGTAACAGAAAGAGACAAATCAATTAGTTTTTTTTTTTTTTGTTCTCTGTCTTCTCTGTGTGGTGTGTTCTTTGCTTTTTGTTAAGGCTTCATTCATATATGCTGGGCTCGCTGTACAGCTAGCCAACTGATGAAGACGCCAGAACCCACTTAGACGGCAACGTTTCAACTTCAGTTGTCGACAATCTTTATATATTCAATATTTGCCTTTTCTTTATTTTTTCTGTTTTTTTTTTTTACTTTAATATTGCGATTAACAACCACGACATTTTATTAGTTTTATTCGGTGGATTGATTCATATGACTTTATGCATGTTTATTTTATAGCTCGATTTACTCCGAGATACGAGACTTCAATATCATCACTTTTGATTCTACTTTGCTTACATTTGGTGTTACTTTAATGAAAATTCATGTACGTATTCGTTCTATTTGGATTGAGCATATATTTCGTAACTTTCATCCATTTGTTATGTTACTATGTGTTTTCAATATAAATTATAATTTGTTATTGTTAATGTTTTAAAAACTGAATCAACTCGAGCATGTTAGCTACACTTAAACCTAGCC
>JAYMTA010002927.1:0-15376 GCA_036897625.1 Pelargonium cotyledonis | reverse complement strand
AATTATTTAAATATTAAACTAGCCAATTAAATCGTGACACATAAAAATAAATAAAAATTAATTCAAATTTACAACATAAGCACTGACTATATAATATAACCCAATTAAAATATGACACGTGATAAATAATTATGTTTTAAAATTATTTTTATTTAAAAAATCCACATCAGCTTATTTAACAGTCATTTAAACGAAACTTGACGGCAGGAAACATCTAAGTTCACTTTTTGATAATTGAGGGATTAATTCGGTCCATTTAAAAGTAAAAGGACTGATTCGGTCCATTACTAACAGTAGAAGGACTGTTGTAGTAATTAATTCAAAAATAAAACAGCACCAAATTACTGCAAATAAGCAGACCGGTGGGGATTGTGGCCGGAGCTCCACGCCGAATCTGGTCGTGCCGCATACGGGGGAGGGGGGGGTGGCGGGGGGGGCGGCGGCCCCAGCCGCTGCGGCTGCAGATGCAGCAGGATTGGGTGTTGAAGGAGGCGGCACTGGCTTGGATGGTGAATTGTCTTCTGATGCAACAAGGGGTTGTTGCTGTGGCTGCTGCTGGGAGTTAATTTTGGCAAGCAAAGACTGTATCTGACTTCCACTAAGAGTCTCGTGCTCAAGCAACGCATTTGCAAGAGCATGATGCTCCTTGCTATAAGTGGTAAGAATGGTCTTTGCATTATTATACGCCCTATCCAATAAGTTCTTCACTTCGTTCTCAATAAGGAGCCTGGTCTCAGTGCTCATACTCTTTCCATCATCGTCATAATTATGTGTCACAACTCCAACTTCTTTGCTCATACCATACTTTGTAACCATCGCCCTAGCAAGCTTAGTAGCTTGCTGGAGATCAGAAGATGCACCAGATGTGACTTCACTTTCTCCAAAGATGAGTTCTTCAGCAACCCGCCCACCCATGCAAACATCAAGCCTAGCAAGCATCTGCTTGCGGGAGATACTTGTTTCATCCTTATCAGGCAATTGGGCAACCATGCCAAGGGCCATTCCTCGAGGAACTATTGTAGCCTTGTGAACTGGAAGAGCCCCATCTGTATGGATAGCTACAAGGGCATGCCCACCCTCGTGGTAGGCTGTCAGTTTTCGTGATTTATCGGATATAACAGCTGACTTCCGTTCACTTCCCATCATGATTTTGTCCTTTGCATACTCCAGATCATCCATGCTCACGGCTTTAGCACCATCCATTGCTGCTTTGAGAGCAGCAACGTTTACCAGATTCGCAAGATCAGCACCTGAGAACCCAGGAGTCCCTCTTGCGATGGTCATCAAGTCTACATCATCTGCCTTCAGGACCTGTAGAACATTGTTCCAATTGCAAATCTAAAGTCAGACTTGAGAAACTTGTGGAGTATTTGATAGAAATCTAGAACTTTGCTAACAAAACCCATAGTCAACTACAAATCATGTCTGTGCAGTCTGGCAGTGGTTCACGATAACAGGGCAGATTGTATACTCTGTCCGAAATTGAGGGTTCAACATAGCTGGATGTGGGCCTAATATGTTTCACTAATGCAATGCTACCTGAACTTCTCTAGTCATTGCCTAGATAGAAACTTAAATTTTAGTAATGGACACGTCTTTTAGGATGGATAAAAACCACAGCACAAGTGGGTGCCATAACAAATTACCAAATGCCTAAACAAAGAAAAATGATGTAAAAGAAGCAATTATGACAGAGACACTAGTTGATTGTGTACTGTGTAGGTAAGTCCTGACCTCTTCCAATAACCTAATGGCCCGTGATTCACTTAGTTGTTTAAAAGCTACTCTTATTATCTTTCCAGGTAAACATTACCTTCGACATGTAAACTTCCATAATCTGCCTCCTTCCTTCAACGTCTGGATTGGGAACAACAACATGGCGATCAAACCGTCCAGGTCTCACCAATGCCTTGTCCAAAGTTTCAGGGAAGTTAGTAGCAGCAACAACAATAATTCCATCATTTTGTTTGAAGCCATCCAGTTCAACAAGCAACTGATTCAGTGTCATCCTCATGTACTGCTGATCCTTAGGATTACGCTTTCCTCCGATAGCATCTATCTCATCAATAAATATTATACAAGGTGATCGCTTCTTTGCAGCTGCAAAAAGATCCCTCACCCTGCGTGCCCCCACACCAACAAACATCTCTTCGAATTCACTGCCACTGCAGGAAAAGAAAGGTACCCCAGCTTCTCCAGCAATAGCTCGTGCTAACATTGTCTTACCAGTACCAGGTGGACCAATAAGCAAAACACCTTTTGGAAGCTTGCCACCTAGTCGAGTGAAACGCTGTAACAATACAAACCACAAGATAGAAGTTAGAACACATAATCAGCCTCTCCATACAGGCATAAAACAAATAAATACACTAAAATGGGTCCAAAATAAGATAATGCAACACCAAATCAAGGAATACTGCAGACATGTTCATTACAACAAAGATTTATGTTCTGAACAAACATTATGAAGCCACATAAACCTTGCCCTGATACATTACATAAAACCCAAATAGTGTCTTGGGTCAAGTAGGGTCAAGTTGTATAACAAAGCTCTTTATTTCATTTAAACGTGTTAGCCATGCCAATCCAACAAGAAACCATTTCATTTAAACATGCTGCGCGTGTTGTGTCATGCTGCACATTATAAACGTGTCATGTTCGTAATCAATTTTTCAGCACAATTATTAAACACGTCTTGTTCGTGTTGGCCCACATATCAAATAATCCACTCTCAACACAAACCAAACGAGACACACCAGCACAATTTGTCACTTCTAGAATAGACATAGATCTGGTACAAGACGTAAGATGTGAACATTTTATAACAAAGTGCCCAAGGTTATTATATGTTTAATAGAAGACAACAAAATTGTAGATGTTACAAGAAAAAGGAAAACGATGATTACATTAATCACCCTTCTTAGTGTACATATTTAACAATAGATTTGTCCAATATGCATCACAATTGCAAGTTGAATAAAAAAAATGCATGGAGGAAACACAATACCAAAGTAAATACTACCTTAGGATCTCGAAGATAGTGAACAATTTCTTCTAGTTCTGCTTTTGCCTCGTCAACACCCTTAACGTCATTAAATTTTGTGCTAGATTCCATGGTAGGTTGCACTTCTTCATTTAGACCAAGTCCTGAAATGTAGAAAAGGCAACAAGTGAAAACCTTATCAACAACTTTGAAAGATATATGCACCAAAAATTTAATCACCTAGAAAGGCATAGTAATACCTATACCTCTACTAATTCCCCGATCCTCAATGAGTGCTCCTATACCAGACACAACAATGAAGGCCAGTGCAATGCCACGAATTGTACGCCACAGCTGCTCTTTGAAGTGCCCTCCTTCTGATGCTACCATATGAATTGGAGCACTAGCAGTTCCCAAAATACCCTCTTTTGTAGGTTTTCCAACATTCCTGTGAAATTTGATTGAGAAGGCACCTGTACTTTCTTCCGGCTTGGCCGTGTTAGCAATACCTACACATTTGACACGACATTAATTAGGTAAATGATTGACTAGTATAATCTAACTCAAATACTATGGAATTAACGTTTTGCTTTACACTTGGCTTTTCATTTGTCCTTACATTTCTAAATTAATACTCAGCGCATATATAGAACCAAACATATTCAAACAGGACAGCATGAGAACCATGAAACAAAAATAAATGGAACCTCTAAAATCTAAACATATTATATCCACTTTTCTGGTGTCTGAAATCTGAATGCATACCATAGGGAACTGAGCATGATCCATATATGAAAACCAAAGTAATATTAGGACTAGTGGAAATTTCACCATAGAGGAGGAATAAGCCGCAGCTTCTCAATTGAGATGCTGTAACAAAATATGGACTAATTGGCAAGACATCTGTAATTATATGTGTAGGCATCTGGTATTAAAACAATAAGATATGACAACCTACAACACATTCAGGCACTTTACATTTTCCCACCCTAATTAACAAGTTTCAACACGTAGCAAAGGAAATTAAACACAAAGAAACATCGAGAAATACAAAAACATAGTTTTGATATTCCAACTCGTATAAAGGATAAATGCTAAGAATGATTGATGACTTTCATACGAGTAACTACATTCTGGCACCCACCTCTTTGCAGTGTCTTGAGCAACTCACTCTCATCCAGCCTGTCAACTTTGACTAATGCTTTGACATATTCGGAGAGTGCTGTAGGGTTAGAATGTAATGATGTTTGATTTTCGAATAGTCTTATCACTGCTTCAGGGTCATTTCGATATTGAAGTTCTTTAAGATATGAAATTCCAGCAGCTTCCTCAGATCCACGTAGTTTGCGGGATAATGTGCCAGCATAGCTCGACTGAGACCTCTGCTGAGTTCTTAAAAGCATATCCCCTGCACAATGGGATAAAAAAGATATATCACTCACAAAATAGAATTAGAAAATAAATGTTCCCGCTGCTTAGTTAATAATGACATAGTAAGGATACGATAATGAGGCTAAACGAAAGTTCCAAAAAATACTGGCTTTAAGGGGTAAAAAAAAAAAAAAAAAAACGTGTTAGAATAAAAAGTAACTAAGGTTAGTATGAGCACTTCTGAACATACAAAACTGTGACTGCCATGAATGTGCATACCTCCAACTCCAACCCTATTGGCATGGAGATAAGTTTTAGCAAACAAATTTTTGAACTTTTCCAACTCTGATCGATGCGTTGAAACCTGTTGTAGAAAAGTGGAGTTCCAACAAACAGAGAAACAAATAAATGAATTAGCATACAACATACATAAACTCCACAAATCCAACCGCAACTACTTCAAATCCATCAAAAACTTCCTGCCATAAAACGAGAACTTTGATACTTGAAGACCTATACAAACCAATCTTTTGCATACCATCAAATGTAAGACTCACAAATAGTTACAAATAGCAACAATCCCAAACCTTGATTATAAAATCAATAAGAAAAATATCTAAAGTTTCAATTTTTCGCGCAATTAAAAATAAATTTAATATAACCGACGCAGACCCTAATACGAAACCTAAAATCATAACCAAAATCCATTCATTATAACCCTATTCATAGATAAATTCTACAGCTAGGGTTCTCTGCATCGTGAATGAGAATCTGAACCATAACCAATTTTAAAATACAGAAAAGGTATATGCAAATCAAATCAAATCAAATAATCGGATATAAGTTGAAAAGAAAAATGCACTGATCTTCATAAACAAATTAAAATAAACGACAGGACTGACCAGTGTAATCAGGCGCCTCCAAGCCATGACCTACGTCCGATCTGTCTGTTTATCTAAGAAGTTGCAGTATGTAATTAATTATATATAAGTATCTGTCGTCGATGTGTTTGGCGAGAAAGAAAATGGGGGAAAGGGCGAGAAAATGGGTTGGCGTTGTGAAGCTAATATCTAATGTTCGTCATGCGACTGTAACCCCCCAATTATATCTTGCGCACGGTGTGCTCGTACGCACCTCTAATCCTTATTTTCTAGCTGATACGAAAAGTCATTTTTGCCCATCTATGTACCAGATATTTTCTTTTAATTACAATGTCGGTTCCAGACTGTTCCATTCATCAACGGTGCAAAACCGCCATTTTGAATATTGCGGTTCACAATTAACAGAAACAAATGAATTCTTTTTTCTTTTTTCTTTTTTCTTAACCATCACATTTTTTTAGAAATTAATTATATATGAAATTTAATAAATAAATTGTACTAAAGGAGGCCCTTAGTTGGATTATCAAGAAGGATTGGAAGTCTGTTATTGTGGAGTCGGATGCTATACAGGAGATTTGAGTCTTGCAAACAGGAGGAGAGGATTTTAGTGCCTCAGGTTTGATTTATGGTAACATTACTGAGTTAGTTCAGTACTTTAATTCAGTTGTTTTTTTGTTATGTTAGGAGATTTGCTAATAATGTAGCTCATACTTTAACTAAATCGTCCGAGTCTGTAACGGATTTTATTGGATAGCTGGTGGAAAACCGTCTCATATCTATCACGAGTTTGTCATCTGGCGATTTTAGAGTTTAATAAAATCGCTTTAGTTGCCTTAAAAAAAATTAAATAAATAAATTGTACACCACAAATCCATCGATTGTAACGGAATCGGGCCATGAGACCTTATCCAGCACTCTGGCTCTGAATACAAGCTGACAACATAACAAGACTATGGATCACTTTATTGTAGAATGGCAAATAAAGCAAGAACTCCAAACACAAAAACTGAACTAAGAAAGCTCGAATATCCCTAATTATCAGACCCAAGGCACTAAGAATCTCCTCATCTGATCCAGTCTTAATTTGAAATATTTTTAAAAATTAAGTTTATCATAAATATTCATCTAGTGACCCTCAAAAATGGGTATTCAAGTAAACAACCCAACCCCTACAAGATTGAGTCTTGCTCAAATTTTAGTTCATTTAGCTAACCATTTGTTCCTTTTGCTCTACATGTAAGAGCATGAATCTTCAAATGGAATACATCAAGTTTCATCTTTCTCAACATGTATTAAAACAAAATGTTGATGAATTGCTATGAAAAGTACCAAACAAGTAGAGTGGTTGTTGATGCTACGCAAAACACATGTTCTTGACTTTATCATGCCCTCACACTCATTGGGCATTGGGTTTGATTTGGTGCCTATGAATATTATACATTTGTTCATTAACTGGATTTCAGATTTGAATTAAAGTGATGATCCTAATTATTTGAATATTGTAGAGGTCATTTTCAATTTTCCCAAATGTGGACAAATCAGTATATACTATAATATGAAGATTGTTCTTGGGCTGATCTGGCATGATGATCCATTACAAAACTTTTCATTAGCAAAAGACTTGCTGCAATTTATTAACTAATACAAGTCATTGATTAATCAGAATATCACAATTCACTGTATATAAAAGCAAGTCCATTAGGTCTCTCAAATGTCAGTCATGTGTGTATCTGCTGTTCTGGTTACTGTGTGGTAGTGTTTTGCTCAGTACTCAACTTGGAGCAGCTGAGGCTGTTGCAGAGCAGCCTTACAGAACTTCTTATCACTTCCAATCTCCCAAAAACTGGCTCAATGGTATGATGATTAATCTTAAAGTTGTCTTTTTTTATCTTTGTTTCATGTTTTTTCAGATTTTGTTTCTTTTGTTCAACATGTTAATTTGGATGGAGAGACTTGTAACTTGGAGCCTCTTGTGTTGCAGATCCTAATGGTGAGTTTGTGGATTCAACCCATTTCAAATTTGTTTCTTTCATTTTTTGTACATGTTGTTTAAGGAAAGGAAACAACTTGGCGCATGCAGCCGCCTTACAGGTCAAACACTGTAAGGCACATGTCAGACTGTGATAGGTGGAAAGTGTGTCACATCTTGTGTTTTTGGGCAACTTTGTTTTTAGTAGAGGTGGGGTAGTGGGTCTCATCTTGTGTTAGCTTAATGGACGACTAGAATTCAATTTAGGGTTACATGACAGCTACCTGCATGAATCATTTCCCATAAGATGTATATTTTTTTTTTGCATTTTTGTAGGGCCTATGTACTACAAAGGAGTGTACCATCTGTTTTATCAATACAATCCTAAAGGTGCTGTCTATGGAGATATTATGGTATGGGCACATTCTGTATCATATGATCTTGTCAACTGGACTCACCTCGATCATGCCCTCGAGCCATCAGGCCCATTCGACTCCAGAAGCTGCTATTCGGGTTCCGTTACACTCCTTCCTGACAAAGGACCTATCATTTTATACACTGGAGTTGATGCTGATGGTGCTCAGGTTCAAAACTTAGCAATGCCAACGGACCCAAATGACCCATGCCTCATAAAGTGGACAAAGTTTTCCAAAAATCCTGTCATGGTTCCACCCGAAGGAATCGCGCCGGACAGTTTTAGAGGCCCAACAACTGGTTGGCAAGGTCTAGATGGCAAATGGAGGGTTATAGTTGGCAGCTTCAAAGATGACCATGGCTTGGCATTTCTGTACACTAGTGATGATTTTCTTCACTGGACCAAGCATCCAAATCCTCTGTATTCAGCAGAAACACCCGGAACGTGGGAATGTCCAGACTTCTTTCCTGTGTCTGTTAATAGCACAAATGGGGTGGACACTTCAGTCCAAGGTCCAAATGTGAAGCATGTAATGATGGCGAGTTACGCGAACAGTGCTCGTGAGATCTACCAGCTCGGGACTTACACATCTGACATGGAAAACTTTGTCCCTGAAGCTGATTTGCCTCCAATGAGGTTTGATTATGGAAAATTTTATGCTTCAAAGACATTCTTTGATAGTGCCAAGAACAGGAGAATCCTGTGGGGTTGGGTAAACGAGTCTGATACGTTGGAAGATGGTATTGAGAAAGGATTGTTCGGACTACAGGTAAATGAATAGGGAGTGAAATTAACCATAGTTTTTCAAGCTAAATTATTGATTCTATTGAGCTTTGATTTGCGGGCAATTCCTAGGAGTATTTGGCTTGATAACAACGGAAAGCAATTAGTACAATGGCCAGTTGAAGAACTAGAAACATTACGTGATAAGCGAGTCACTATCCACGAAAAGACACTAGAGAGTGGATCTGTTGTTGAGGTTTTTTGGCATTACAGCTTCAGAGGTTAGTCACTAGCAATTGTTAGATACAATATCAATTTTTTTGCAGCAATGTCTTAACTACTATTGTGCATTTTTATGTATATCTTGAAAGGCCGATGTAGATGTTTTGTTCGAAGTGCCTAGCTTAGACGAAGCTGAGTTCATGGATCCTACTTGGGATGATCCCGAACTCCTGTGAATAACAAAGATGCTAAGGTCAGAGGCAGCCTAGGACCTTTTGGTTTGTTAGTTCTTGCATCAAAGGACTTGACAGAACAAACTGCTGTCTTTTTTCGGGTATTCAGAAACCATAGTAGATACGTAGTCCTCATGTGCAGCGATCAGAGGAGGTTCGTGCCTATCCCGAGAGTGTTTTGTTTCTAATCTTGTTCCCATAATCAAGACTCATGGTTCAATTCTTGAATATTTTCTTTGCAGGTCTTCTCTGAGAGATGAGCTGGATAAAAGAACATTTGGAGGTTTTGTTGATGTAGATCCTAGCCATGAAATGATTTCGTTACGAAGCTTGGTGCGTTGATCATGCTTCTTTTTTCGTTCGAGTTTTTTTGTAATGGACTTGTCTAAGGATTTAGATCCCTCTTGCAGATAGACCACTCCATTGTTGAGAGTTTTGGCGGACAAGGCAAAACTTGCATCACAGCGAGAGTTTACCCGAAATTAGCTATTGATAAAGATGTGTACTTATATGCATTTAACAATGGAACTGAGGATGTTGTGATCTCAAGGTTGGATGGTTGGAGCATGAAGAAAGCCCAACTCAGTAACAGAGATGGTTTAAGGTATGCAGCATCAGTTGCGACACTTCGTGATGAACTCTAAAATGCAGTAACAGAGATGATTCAATGCCATTCTCTTTGCTGATTTCTCCAAGGAATCTGTTTTCTGTGTGTAACTTTCAAATAAAGAATGTCTTGTTTTATATAGGTGTCTCAATTTGTTTTCTTTGCAAGGATCTAGCATTGAGCTGATTATGTTTCACAGTTCACACCAAATTTGGCAATGCTAAATCTATCATTGCACTTGCAAGATCACTTCTTCATTGTATCAGAAATAGGTGCGAATTTGCATGATGAAAAAATGTCCATTGTATCTTTTGTTCAAGTGGCTACAAACTTTGACAAAGTGTTGAGGTTGACCACATTGGATAGTCCCACTTATGATTTCCAAACATAATTTTTTTTTTTATACTTCCAAACATAAAATTAAAACACACATATTATGTCAAACTCTAAAAGACACTCATGATTTCAAAGTTCAAACCCTAGAACTAATTTGTAACCCTAAAATCAACTCCAAAGTTCAAACCATAGAACTAACTTTAAAATAAAACTCTACCACGGCCAAAATAATAAAACATGCATATTTGAACGAGTTTCTTTAAATTAAACCAAAACAAAATATCTTGATTTGATAACATACTAAATTCACCCGAAACACCAAGGCGGATTGAGCCAAGCGGTTTAAGCGATTTGGATTTTCTTATCCCCATGTTAAGAAAATTTCCTAAATGTTACTTTCTAGGTCTCAAGTCTATTTGTTCAATACAGACATCTAATGTCAAGGGGTGCCAAGCTGAGGTGTCTGAAGCTTGTTACTTGCAAGGCAACACACCGAAGTCCGCATATCCAAGGTGTTTTTAGGCGCCACTTCAGGCATGAGAATTAGTTCTCGAGTAGAATACACGAATGTTATAAAAACATTTTTAGAGAGAGAGAGAGAGAGAGAGAGAGAGTAATATTTGAATTATGAAATCCATCTCTCTTACCAAGAGAGAAGTATTTATAATAACCTCAAGTCGTCACCACTTGTCAGCGCGGAATTGATATTGAGGCGGGGCCCATTTCGACGGTTTGCATATCTAGCTTCTCTAAACTCTATGTGCGCGGGAGTAGAGCAAGTTTATGTGCTTCCATATGACCCTTATACTTAGGGTGTATGGTGAAGCTTCTGAATACCTCTACTGTGTAGGATAACGTCCTAAAGTAATGAAGTCTCTGATGCGACAATGAGTTGGTTTGAAGAGAAGAAGGCCTCTGAAATGGTTCATATGGCTATTCAAGGTAGACAATATGTTCATTGGGGGACTTTGTCCCTTTCAAACCTTCGTACACCTTTTCATAGTAGAGAAAAAGCTCAAATGAAGTTCCATCTGAGCCATTAATTATCGCGACAACCTTTTGGTTGTTGCGACAATAGCTCAAAAAGAGAGCGAGGATGGAGCTCCGTCTAAGCCTCCTTTGATCCTTGTTTTGCCTAACTTTTTCTTGGTCTTGCTCCCCTCATCTTTGCAACTTCAATAAAGATCTTGGGGAATTTCAAAGGCTTGTGTGCTTACCTTCAGACTCCGTACATATTGAGTGAGAAGGAATGAGAGGGTTGTCAAGGACCTTGGTTATGTTTAGGGAGGGTTTCAGACTCCTTAGTTGGAGCAAGTCTCTTTGAGCTATGCTCAGGGAGAAAGCTCGTGGAAGTGCGAGATTGATAACGTGATCAGTGTTGGTCTTGAAATGAGTTGTCATGCTCAATTTATTTAAATTGTAGAGTTCAGAAAGTTATAAAATTATAACATTTAAATTGCACGTTTTCTCTTACATCTTTAATCTATTTAAATCCAAAATATTTTGTTTGTAGTGGAACTTTTGCTCACTCTTTTTCTTTTTGGTATTTTGTAGTATTTACAATGACAACAATTTTTTTGCCTAAATGATGGAATGGTTGGTCGATGGAGTGTGGACATGGTTGATGACATAACCTAACACCTGAGCTGAGCCATGACATGAATGAAGATTTAGATGATATTAGGTGGCAGAAGATAAAGGAAAGGGTTCATATATATCCATACTTCCAAGGTGTACTTAAGTCACCTCCCACCAATACATATTACACATTCAGATCAGAATATCAGATCGTATTTTTATATAGTTTTTCATATATAAGCAAAGAGAATTGGAGAAACGACATCATCGCCAATCCAATTGCTGCGATTCTTACATCTCTCTGCACTGGGAACACTGAGAGAGAAGCAGCAGCAGAACAGTAAAATTCCTTCAAAGGGATTGGAAATGGTGGCTTCTTTTTACAATCGCAGAGACTATTTCGATTCGCCGAATCCAGATTCACTGTTTCGGACACGAAATCTCTAATGGGTCATTTTCATTTCTCAGATAGATGAAGTAGAGAGAGAAGAGAAGCAGAAGAATATAGTGTTTTAGCGTTTTAGGAAAGAGATGGGTCGATGGCGTTTTGCGACGACAAGGGTGATTTAGACAGAAAAAAAGGCGAGTTTCAGAGAGAAAAGAGTTGAGGGTTGTCGTTTCGGAACACGAAAAATGAGCAGAGACGGAGATGGCCCAGAAATCAGCGGCGGCAGTGCAGTGTCCGTGTCCAGGTCGGGGCGGCACGTATGGTTGACGAATTTTCATCGCGATCTGGTGGCAGGAGCGATCATGGGTGGGGTGGTGCACACGATTGTGGCCCCAATAGAGAGGGCCAAGCTGTTGTTGCAGACCCAAGAGAGCAATCTGGCCTTCGTCCATGGCGGCCGCCAGAGATTCAGGGGAATGATCGATTGTATTGTCCGTACAGTCAGAGAGGACGGTTTTCTGTCTCTTTGGAGAGGCAATGGTAGCAGCGTCATCCGATATTATCCTTCAGTTGCCCTAAATTTCTCGCTCAAGGTATGAACAAATCTCTGGACTTTTCTTGTGTTATATGTGTGTTTGTGGTGATTTATGTTTTTTCATAATTTTGCTTATTTGTTGTACTCTTAAGAATCCAATGTATATGCATAATGACTTTAGATGTTGGATTTGTTGTTCATGTCATAACTCATAATAGTGAAAGGAAAGATTCCGGTAATGGTGGGCTTGATATAGAAGGGGCTCCTTTGGTTTATTTGAGCTTGTGGGTGGTGAATGTTTTTGCATATGGAGCGGTCAATCTAGGGTGTCATTGGTTAGTCAAGATGACTGTTCTTGAATCGACATGTTGGATGATTAATATTCTTAGAAAGTAAGTCCATTTCGTGGACATATTTTTCCCTTTCTATAGTAGCAAGCAAACTGAATACTTTGTCAGTGTATTTAGCACATTTTACTCTTTTCTTAAGGTTAGTACTTCTTCGGCTTGTTTGGTGTGGATCTCCTTATATTTGATGTTTGTTACTGTACTGTCACTCGGTAGTTAAGTATGTTAATGAGTTTAAAATCATCACTCAAGCCAGAGAAGGCTGACAAGACTTTGTACTGTCACTCGGTAGTTAAGAATGTTAATGAGTTTTATATGCGAATTTGATGTGGCTACTGGCTAGCATGGGTGCAATTGTGAGGTTGGTTGGTTGACATTAGAAGAGACGTAGCTTTAGGGATCCACATTACATGCAGGTTTTTACACCTTTGTGCAATGGGCAAATGTTGTATTAATGCATGACATGATACTTCTTGTAGTTGCTGATAATATTTCTAGTTGACTTGAAGAAATATTTTATCTGCTATGGAAGATACTTGCTTAGGTTGATACTTCTTTTGTATTTCAAAATATTGCACATCAAATATTTCAGTCGTATCCTCTTGATGTGACCTATAAAGTGAAAAATGTGAGAAACATGCAAGTGCCTTTAGAAATAATCCACTTGTTGATTTGTAGCATGATTTGATTTCCACCACATGATGATGGGGCAAAAGTATGGAAGTACGGATTAAGTTGTGGTATCTTGTGAACCAAGTTATAGAGCTGAGGTAGCTCTTAGAATCTAAGAGCTGATTGTACTTATGTTATATATATAGACTACCCCAATAGGTTCTAGTTTGATGTTTAGGTACCGTGATTCAATTATTTTATATTGAAACTAATTAAAAAAAAGCTATGTATTGAAGGATAAACATAAGATCCTGTTTCTATATAACCCTACCCAAAATATAAAGACGATGAGAATCCTTACTTTTTTATAAGGATCTAAACCCTTGCCATTACGGGAAAACTTTGGCTCAAGTAATCAAGAGAGAGGATTTTAAAACCCATTGAATTTATTCTACTTTGTGCGATTTTGATGCGCGTGATTGCCTCTTTTCTCAACCGATAGTTTAACTCGTTGGACATAAGTTTTTAATGGAGGTCTATAGTTTTTGACTGCATTGAGAATCAACAAAACAGAGATCAACCAGCCTCTTGGAGATGAGTTTCAAAGCCACTTGTAGGGTACAGTACATGTATCATTAAATGGCTGTCATCCGTATCATCTTTCATTTGTATACCATGTGCTTAACCATCTCTAGTACTTTATTTTGCTTATGATGTCCATTTCCCTAATCTTCAATTTCAATGTTAATATTGGTTACAGAGTTGAAAGGATAAATTGTACATATGGATTGAATCTAACATTTCAAACCAAAAAGTATTCCAACTAAAGGGGGAAAGAAACAACCAAAATTTGTATAATTTTGATTGATTACAAAACCTTAGGGCCTTAACATGGTTGGTCATTTCATTTGAGGAAAGCATTACCTAAGAGTAGAAATATCTGTGGAACAGCTTAATTACCTGAACGACTAATTGGAATAATGTTGATAGCAATATATATATTTGCCTTTTGGAGCCAATATTTGAGCTAAGAAGACATCTCTTATTAATAATGAAGTGGCAGCAGTATATGTTGTCTGAAATGTTTCACTTGTGTCCTGAATAAGAAATAGTTATAGCAATATTACTACTGTTGTAAGGTTATCGGTAGAATGGTGATACATAGATTAAAACTGGTAATAGAAGCCTGGTTATTCAATCTTC
This sequence comes from Pelargonium cotyledonis, assembly GCA_036897625.1. NCBI lineage: Eukaryota > Viridiplantae > Streptophyta > Magnoliopsida > Geraniales > Geraniaceae > Pelargonium > Pelargonium cotyledonis. The sequence goes on along the minus strand of JAYMTA010002927.1, from coordinate 973 downwards.
TAACTGTCTATCAGGAACCAGATCCTTAATTAGACAGCTGTTCACCAAGTATTGTGAGATCTTCGATCTCTCAATGAAATTAACTTGAAACCAGTGCATATGAGTCATCGAATACTGGGCAGAGATGAAAGCATAAAAGTTGTACATTCCAGTTCCGATGTTCCTGTTCACCTGAAAATTGTAATATACCTTGCTCATGTAACTTCTTTCCTATCCTGTAGACGATCAAGTTTAATTTGGAGTGCTTTTTAAGAGTAACAATCTTGTTCAGATACACTACAACTGAAGTCTTGAGTACAATTTTATGAATTTATTTGTTATAGAAATTACTATGTAAATTATTTTTTTGTCTTCTAAATTAAAACTTAAAGCCAATCTCTTTTTTATTCGTATATTGTTTGACACTTAATTGTCTTAGGGATGTAAAAATTGCCTTTATTCGTAAATATCTGGTAGACGTAGTCATCATAAACTCTCAAGCAGTTTGCTTTTCAATTGTTCTGCAATGGAAGCAGATACAGTTCCCTCTTGTAGGTGAGTTGACCAGTAACTGTTTGGTTGTTCATTGTTGAAATAGAAAGTTTTGTGGCTCAATATCCTCGTGCTCTCTTCACATCTATGTCTTAGAAGGGATTAAAGCTGGATATTGTAACTCGGTTTCTACATCATTTTCCTTTGTTGGTCTGAGAAATCAATTGCACTTATTTTCTTAAGGCATGGTCTTAATTAGGTTTCATTGTACAGGATCTTTATAGAAACATGATAAGAAGTGACCACTTTCCAGATGGTCACCTTCTGTCAGGTGCACCTGCCAACTTCATTGCTGGGGCTGCTGCTGGTTGTACAACATTGGTCTTAATCTACCCTCTTGATATTGCACACACCCGCCTAGCAGCAGATATTGGAAGAAAAGAAGTTCGTCAGTTTCAAGGCATCTATCATTTCCTGACTACCATATGCAAGAAAGAAGGGA
>JAYMTA010002926.1:0-15379 GCA_036897625.1 Pelargonium cotyledonis | reverse complement strand
AATAAATAAATAAATAATAATAATAATAATAATAATAATAATAATAAAATACCTTGCAAATGCTGCCATCCTGACTTGGGGGAGTTGCAAGGACAACAGTTTTACACCCAGAAATCTGTGCAGGCTGGTAAACATAATAAACTAAATGTCAAAACAACATTGTCACCTTAAGATAAAGATTATAGGATGGCAACCTTGCCTGGGCAATTATTATAGAGAATTTGATCAACTTACAATTGCAAGCATCAAAGCCGTTGATGGCAAAACTGCAGTTCCCCCCGGAACATATAGACCCACAGAACCAATACACCTAGCTACTCGTTTGCATTTAACACCCTAAAAAAATATAAAATATCAAAGGCATAAGATAGAAAACAAGGTACAGAAACAGTTCATCAATACCATTACTTACTTGCATGTTCTCAACGCTCTTCTCAACTGACTTTTGAGCAAGATGGAATGCATATATATTATCATATGCCACATCAAATGCTTCTTTAACAACTGGATCAAGCTGTGATAAGTCACATACAACAATAACTGGAATGAACAGAAACTCAAAAATAAAAGTTAAACGTGCATAAACTAAAACCAAAAAGCATCAAAAACAGACTTCAAGAGGATAAATCATTTTGGCCAAACATATTCTACTGGAAAGGATCTACCTCTGGATCTGGAAGCTCTGACACATTTTCTACTATCTTTTCCAGTTCAACTTTGTCAAACTTAGCAGTATACCTACAAAAGAAGCATATGAAAGATTTCAGCCCTTACCTCATTACCATACGAGCACATAATCAAAATCATAAATTGAACACAGGAACGCCTACCCTTTAACTGCAGCATCCCCTTTACTGCGAACATCATCAACAATTGGCTGGACCTGATCGAGCCAGAATGCTAAAACTCGTTACATCGAATACAATCACAAATGAAACATACAGATGCATTAACTTCCAAGTAAGAGGAAGGCTTACCGTGCTAAAAATGGAGGAGAAATCAATGCGAGGACGAGCCTTGAGCCCATCAACCTCAGAATGAGAGAGTTCGGACAGTCTGTAAGACTTCATTGAACACTTTATTCCTCTATGAATGGGACCTGTGACAAAAATCAACTACTTAAATTGAACCCGCAAACAGTCAAACACATATAAATCAAAAGTTGCGATCATTCACAACTTTTGTCAAACACATTGCAAGCATAAGTAGCAATGACATACCTGCCTGGAAATGACAAAACCGACGATTTGGAGCCGGAAAAACTCGGAATTGAGAAACTGGGTACGATTTAACTGGAGAGCTGCGCAGGGTAAAACACAGAAGCCGAGTATCCATATCACCACCTTCAAACAAGATATGAAAAGCAAAACATTGCACACTAAATTCTCAGAGACTGTACACCATGTTGAACCATAAATTCAAAATAGAGCAAAAAAGAGTGCATTTTTCAGTTTGCAACATTAACCTAATTTTGTGCTGCTTCCAATAAACTCCAAAAGAAATATGGGGAAAACACGATTAAGCGACGTAATTTGGATGAAAAACAACAACCCTATAAAAGAAAAACACAAACCTTCGAAGCTAATTAATGAGAGACCCAGACACAGAGCAAGCTCAGTAGCAATGGTAGATTTGACTCTCGGCAAAACGACAAGATGGCCTACTCATATATGATCTGGCCACAATTTGATTTCGAAGTAGAAATATAAAAAATTAAAATTAAAATTAACGTTAGTAATAAAAACAAAACGTCGCCTGAGAGATTCGAACTCTCGCGGGGAAACCCCATTTACTTAGCAGGCACACGCCTTAACCACTCGGCCAAAGCGACTGATGTTTTCAAGCTAATATCGCACCTTATACTCCCTCCGTCCTAAAATGAATATGTTATTTCTTTTCTTACTAAGTTAGTTATGCATGAATTGTCAATAATACCCTTATAAAAAGTTAGTTAGAATCTCTCACCACATGATCATAAGGATACAATAGTAAACATACAACACTAACTAACTTCTTCTTAATTTTTCTCAAAATAGAAAGGTGGACACTCATTTTGGGACGGAGGGAGTATAAAATTAACTACTTCCTCCGTCTCAAAATGATGGTCTTGTTTCTTTTTCTAGTAAGTTTATTTATGCATGAATTGTCAGTAATATACTTATACAAAGTTAGTTACAATCTCTCAACACATAATCACGAGAATACAATGATAAACATACCACACTAATTAACTTCTCCTTAATTTTTTTCAAAATAGAAAAGAGATCACTCCTTTTGAGACGGAGGAAGTATAACAAACAGATGTGTAGTAAGTTCAAAGTGAACAAAACCAGTAAAATAAGGTAAAAACACCCAATTTGGTCCATAAACTTTCTTTAGCAAAAAATAGTCTCTAAACTTTCGTGTTTTGTCCCAATTTAATACATGAACTTCTTTTTACCTGTAATGGTCCCTGAACTTTCACTTATTGAACCAAAATTGTTTTTATCCTTGGAGCTTATATCAAAAGCTTAAGGACCGAATTTGGTCAATATTTAAAATTTCATAAACTATATTGAGTTAAAACAGTTTATGAATCAAATTTGGTGAAAAACATCATATATACTTCGGTGACGAAATTAAGTGTTTTACCAAAATAAATTATTATCTCTGTTTTGGTCCCTCCCAACAAGTCAGAGTCATCAAAAGTCCTTTCGACGACTTCCCGTTCAACTCCAATCTAATTAGTTTAGAGAAGTACACTGGTAAGTGTCATTAAATACGTTGTTTCTCAATAAATAAAAATCAAAAGTAAGGTTCTTACAATGACCTTCACCCAAAAAATTTCTAGATGCACGAACACTCTCAGCAACTTTTTATTACCTCTCATCAACGAGTTCGAGTAAGTCACATCATCAAACTTTCGTTGGCTCCTTTACAATGAGTTAAGACAAGAATCATACTTCAAAATACTTACACAAATGGAGAAAAAAAAACTTTAATTAACTAAAATTAGAGGGGGAAGAAACTATTGAATGCCAAAATTAGCCCACTTTAGGATAATCCAAGATAGGGAAAAAAAAAAACAACAACAACGCGGCCCAACTTATGCAGTTATGCTGCTATAAATAGATTTCACACAAGGCTGAAGAGAGAAACAGAAAATGGCTGAAACTCAGTCTCCCGCCAAACAGAGAACCATGAAAGAGAACAAGAAACAGCAACCAAATTCAAAAGTGCTCTTCAAAACCGAAATCAACATTCATTTTCCATTTCTGTCTCTATTGAATCTAATCACTGTTCTCTGCAGGTCCCCAAGATGAAAGACTTGCACATACTCGATCCATTGACGCCATCACCTCCTCCGCCATCAAAGATCATTTCGCTTACCAATGTAGATGCTGTTTTCTTTTCTGTGCAAGTTTAGGCGTTATCTTTCTGTTTTATTGCCGACTAAACGCTGAAGAATCGAACAAGCTAGAAACAAAATCACTCTCTGATTCTGTTCCATAGCACTTCCTAGAGATTTTTTATAATTTGAAATTGCTTTGTTTGGTTACTGAGAAAACGTGAGAAACGAAAAGTAAATTACCGATCGTTTTCTATATTTTAAGTACTCTGTTTCTGTTTCAGAGCACTCCATCTGAATCTAGTCCAGATCTCTCAGCTACACCGGAAACGGCTTCTGTAACAGATCTCACTTTGTCCTCGAGCACTCCTGAGTTTAGTCCAGCTCTCTCAGCTTCATTGGAAACTGCTTCTGTACCAGATCTGACTTCGTCCTCAGCAATCGTTCCAGAAACTAAGAAGGATGGAGCAGTTGATGTTTCTGTTCGGAAGAAGCTTTTGGTAAGCTCTTCCGGTCAAAATGCTTCCGGAAATTGTTGTTTGTTATGTTTTGCGATTCTGAAGTTGTTGAGTACTGTTTCAGATGTCACCAGTGTATGAACTGAGCGAGGATAAGCATCTGGATGTTGGTTTGGTGAAGAAAGAGAGTGTGGTGGAGCATTTAAACGAAGCTCGGTCTCAAGTGTTGATGTCAAAAGATTTGCACCTCAGTTCTAAGAAGCTTCTGGATAAGTTGATTGAGGTGATCATAAGTGAGGAATTCTGTGGATTGCGTGAAGAAATTGACTGGTCCCCTGAGATCCTCTCGACCAAGTGTCAAACCATGATTCTGCTTTTCTGGATGTTGATGATGGTTGTGGCATGTGCTGTTTTCTTCTGGAGGTCCAGCACTCAAAGCTATTTCAACGGACCATTGCCAACATGAGAGTCCTGGTAATCATGATTCACCAATCTTCCATTATTTCAATTTTAGGGAGAAACCTATGATGGTCATCAACTTGCTTGATCTGGTATGATGAGAAACATGAGTATGTTAGGAGTTGCTTTAGGCATGCCATGATTGATTTTGTTGTTTCCTTTGGATGCAATTGCTCATAGTATGAATTTGAATTTAACTTTGATTGTCACTTTGGATGCAATTTCTCATAGTATGATTCTAAATTTAACTTTGATTTTCACTTTGGATGCAATTGCTCATAGTATGATTTTGAATTTTGCTTTGATTGTGATGATGTTTGCTTCTATTTTAGATATGTAAACTATATATAACCTAGTTTCAAGATATTCAGAATTCGATTGTGAAGCTTCATAATAATCAATTTGAGTAAATTTCAAGATGTTTATGTAAAGGGAAGGGATTGACGCGTGTCTATTATTTCATGTGTATTTTAGTTACAAGTTATCATCGGCGCGTGTTTTGAGTTACAAGTTATAATCTGTTTGGTTACAAGTTATCATCGGCGCGTGTTTTGATATAAAAATATATTAGTTACAAACCGAATTATACTTGTAACTATATATGTCAATTACAAGTTTCAATTGGTTTGGTTACAAGTTATCATTGGCGCGCGTTACACATGAAATAAGGACACATAAAACAAACATTTCCCTTATGTAAATAGCCAATAATCAACCTGTTTTTTTAACTGGTTAGGGACCTGCTGAAATGTTTAGTTTATCTCTTATGTAAAGTGACAACTATAAAAGTAGCTACTTGGTAAGAGTTACTTCAGAGCCAGTTGGATAAAAAATGAAAGCAACATCTTTTCTACATCCTTGGTTTCAACAAATTATTCAATATATGGATGTGCACTGCAAATGTGCAAAGTGCAATGTTAAAACAAAAGTAACATCAAATGTTTCAACAAATTATTCAATATATGTATACACACTCTGCAAATGTGCAAAGTGCAAGTTTCCATTAAAAACAAAAGGTAAGAATTACACTGCAAATGTGCAAGTGCAAGGGTCAGACAGCATCTGTTATGTCCCGAAAAACCTGCAGCCTGCTTTTCCTCTTATTTTCATTTGATACCAGCACGCTTTGATCCTTCAAGTTCAATGCCTTTTTTGCCAATGATGACAAATAGTGACCGTCATGATCTTCCAGGTCAAATGTCTCCATCTTCTTGCTTATGGTTTCTATCTGGCCCTGTGGGACAGGAGTTGGCTGGGTTACATTGGAATCCACATTCTCATCGTTAAATTCTTCTTCAACATTCCAGGAAAACGATGATCCATGAAGCAGCTCTTCTTCTTCTTCTTCAACCATATCTGCCCAACTCTTCTTACTTCTAGCCATCAAACAATCGCCAACTGCCATTGCTTCATGATTTCTTCCTTCATATACAATAGTTTCAGATGCTCTTGCATCAGCAACAACCACCGATGCTTCTGTATGCAGTTTGGTCTTCTCACCGTCTTTTGACAAAGAATTCATCTTCTGGTCATCTCTCACAACAGGTTGTGCAACAGCTCTGGCCACTACTCCATTTGGCACTTGATCATAAACATTACGTTTCCAGGAACTCCTCCAATCTCCATCAGCTATGATAGTTTTAGAAGCTCTTGTATGATCAACATTCACTGGTGTTTCGGCGGGCAGTTTGGTCTTCCCACCGTCTCTTTCCAGAGCATACCTCTTCCGCTCTCTATTCACAACAGGGTGTGAATCAGATTCAACCGGTCCATTCTGCAGATGAGCATAACCCTTATTGTTCCAGGAACTCTTCCAGTCTCCATTCCCCATATCATGTGCTCCCGACCACTTCCTCCAATCTCCCTTCATAAGAGATGGCAAAGCAGCTTCTGATTTTTGCATATCTTTAAACGAAGATGAAGCAGCAGGTGATGTATCGTTTAGTTCATGCACTGTTGGTGCTTGCACATTTTCATGGGTAATGATAGGTTGATCGAATGATAGTTTGCGATGTGAACTTCCAACAGCATTCTTTTCCCAAGTGTCCCTCCTCCGGTCACTGTTATTATTGAACCCCCATGAACTTCTTCTTGGCTCTACAGATGGTGCTTTCACATAGTTCCCAACAGAAGCTGGAGAAGAAAACTCATTTTTGCTTGCAGAACCAACATTTATTCCAGATGGTGCTTTCACATAGTTCCCAACAGAAGCTGGAGAAGAAAACTCGTTTTTGCTTGCAGAACCAACATTTATTCCAGATGGTGCTTTCACATAGTTCCCAACAGAAGCTGGAGAAGAAATCTCGTTTTTTCTTGCAGAACTAACATTTATTCCAACAGCATTATCCTGATTTTCTCCTGAAGAAGAACCCTGCCTGTCGCGCGGGTTTTCAGAGAACGAACCTTTGTTCCATCTATCAACAAATGCAGTCTGCGGAGAACACAGTGAACTGTTTTTCATACTCAATGGTGTGCTTTTTTGGCCAGACAAACTCTCCTGATTCTTAAGGTGATGACAACCAGATAGCCCTCTTTTCTGTTCATTTAGCACCACTGTTTCTTCATCAGACCCATCTCTTCTAGAAACTGTTGATCCAGACAGATAGTCCTGGCCTCCATTCATGGAACTGAAAGCTTCTTCCAAATTTCTATTAACTGGTAGCATGGAAGATCTTTGGGTATTGTTGCGGTTGTCTGCTTCATTTTCAGTTGGTTGAAACACTGATTCTGATTCTAGTTCATTCAACATCTGCAAACCACGCTCTAGAGAATTAGCACAGGATTCGTCCAACTCCTTATGTCTAGAAGACGCTTTTACAGCCAGAAGCAGAGACTTTGCTTCTGTTATCCTGTTCAAGTGCATCAAGCAAATTGCCAGATTGCACTGCTTGTTCTTGTCTGGCTCCAAGGATAGAGCTTTCCTGCAACAATAATGCAAATTTCATGAACAAAAGAAGGGAACATTCATTGAGAACAATAATAAATCATAACGTTATATATCAAGATAGATATTTTCAGTGCGAGAAAGAACTAGCCTGTATATTTCCTCAGCAGTTGTATAATTGTTTAACTGCATGTAAGCCCAAGCCAAGTTCCCTAGTATCCTACAAGGATGGAAGACGGAAGTCACATTCACGAAGCAGGAGTTCATGGAATAAATATGTAATAACAACGAGATAGTGTAATATCCACCTTGACTTTTCTTGTTCGATGGTTATTTGTATCTTCTTGCCTTGCGACCTTGCTATCTTTGTCCTCTTTCCACAGAAAGCTGTACCTTCTTCAATATTTTTCAGCTTGCGCTGAAGCATTTCGATCTCTTCTTCAATTCTACCCGACCTCTGATGAAACATACAAATTGAAAGGGATGCTGTCAAAACTAAAATTGATTCCGAAATATATCGAGTTCAGTATTTGAAATAAACCAAGACTCACCCCTTAGATGCATCATAATATATAGATTCCACTAGGTCTCATAGAACCCCTCAGACCTCCTTGTAGATACAAACTTAATTTGCCTACCATTTCAGGCAACCACAAGCTGACCTACCTTACCTTATCAGTGACTTAATTTAGACAATTGATTTATATCCTTATACTATTAACAAAAATGGAATAATGAAAATTCCTTATACTTTCAAACAAGTGATTTATCTTTTTCAGTACCAACAACATATGGCAGGAACAAAAGGAATGAGAACAAACACATATCACACTTTGCAACCGTACTTTTTTTAGAGTGTAGTGTATAAACTCTTGCTTGAATCAGAGATAGACCTAACACCGGGAATTGAATCCACAGAATAAAAACCTTTTAGTATACGCTTTACCTAACTTATTGCTTTAAACAGTTTAATGCAGAACTTTATAATCCTAAATACTTAATAAACAGCAAAGCAAGAGATTCAAACAGTGTTCGACCCCATGAGGGCTCTTCTTAACAGGCCAGGATCAGAAAAAGTCCTGGCCTGGAAGCTTCCAATTTTACTACATCTATAAATATCTAAAAATAACTTAAGCTTTTTATAGACTGTAAAAAGTTTACTACTTCTCGAAATCCTAAAGGCGATGACTACAATCTTTAATTTATAAGACTTTAAAGATCTCGTTCACCCAATTTTAGTATGAAAGAAGGTCAGTTTTACATATAATGCAGAAGTCCTAATGAGTCTCTTAAGGTTCCAAAGTAATTGGATGCCTATTTTTTAATTAAAAGCTTTTTCCGTACCAAATAGAATAATTTTTGCAGATAAGAAAAATCTTGTTTGTCTTCTATCGTTGTAAGAGGGTGGTTTACTGTAATGTTTACATTAGCATAGTGAGTAGAGGGCATCCGAAGCAACTAGTAAAGGACCCGTTACTTCATTGCCAGGATTTTTACTTGAGTCTCTAAGAATCCTAGACCCAAGATACCCTAGAAACTAGAACATTAAGGAATATGGTCTCATATCTTAGTTTAAATTAGTCAATAGAAGAACTACAGCTCTTTACCCACCCTCTTTATATTACTTTGAATAATATCTTCAAAATTTCTTCCAACATGCTTTTATTACTCTAGTACTTTAGTGGAATCGCCTCTCGGATCCATTGTTGATTTGAAAGATTTATAAGGCAAATACTGGCCTATTCAATGCTTAGCATAATGAGTCTAAGCCTCTAAAGATCTCAAAAACATATTTTCCTTCTATGTAGTAGGTGTATGAAGTTTCATATTTCATATAAGTTTTATTTAAATTACAAAGCTACAAAAAATACCATTCTACAGAGTCAGCACAAGTTAAAATTCCACTCTCTCGTATATCTTTTTTCAAAGAAGACCTGACCAGGATATCATGATAAAAAGCTGTGTACCCAAGCAAATAAGGGGGGTTTTTTATACCCCGATTTCTTATAGCGGGCTAGAATTGTCCGATAAGGAAACAATGTCTACTAAATGTATCCCGGTTAGCCTATATAATTAAAATGAGCAATTAAAACTATGGGTTTCAGGCCGTTAGTTCGAATTTGATTATTTATTAGTCTAATATTTTATAACAATTCCAGACTAAATTTCTCAGTTATGTACAAAATAACAGGGTAAATCCACATTAGAAAGAATCCAAACATTTAAAAAAATCTTAGGACCCAATCCTTTTAGCCGCATATGTTTCTATTTTGACTTAATTTATAAAAAAAAGGGAACCCCAAGTGTTAACTGTTAAAAAAATGGAGATTTCTTCTTCTTTTTTTTCTTGTTAGATTACAACTAAAACTTTGCAATAAAGAAACGCTTATACTATGTTTCTTAAAAAGGAAAGCTGCGTTTCGGGATGACGATATTTCCGGAGCACTTTTAGCTCTTGAAAACAGGAGCTAAAAGGTTTTAGGTCTTATACCCTATGAGGCACTCCCAATCTCAATTTAATAAAGTTATAACCAAAAGTTACAAAGTTTATGTATAGAGTATACCACTGATAAGTCACAGCAGATTCACTCACACTCTCCCTATTCTTCACACAAGAACAGAGCCAAGCCTCAAAAGAGACGATAAATTTCTATTTCTCAGAATGAACTTTTCAGAATATCACAGACCCTCAAAATGAGGTACAAAACAATCAGCTGGCAGGACAACACAGCAAAAAAACAGACTACAAAATTGAAACAGAGAGACAAAATTCTTGTCCAACAAGCAAGCCAAACAGCAATAAAAGGATCAAAACGCAAACAGAAACCAGTAACAAAATGGAACGACCACGTTTGGTTAACTAACTCACATCAGCAACGAAACCATAAAAGTAGCACTGTTTCCTCTCTTAGAAATTCCAACGCAAAATATATATATTTTCTATACAAATAACACAAAGTAGAAACTGAAATGAAGTTAAGTAATGGTATTTACCTTGTAGAGCTCAACTAGCACATTATCAAGAGATCCTTGAGCATCAAAGGGGCATAGATGACGAAAAGATTTGATCGCCTCAATTGCCTCATCAGCTCGATTTAATTGTTTCATCACTATTGCCATGTCTTTCAAGGCGCTATCAACTCGATCACCAGCATTGATTGCAGCCCAAAACAGGGAAATTGCCCTGCTCGGATCCTTGTCTATCAACTGTAATTGCAGACAAAAGCAGCAACGATTAATGCAGATTAACAAATAGAGAACCAGAATTCTCCAAATTCACAATCTAAACACACACACACCATGATTACTCAAAGCCAAGATCACAAGATCGAACTATCAATTTCGTGAACAAAACCTTACACAGTACAATCACAGAGCTATATACTTCACCTTCCTCTTCAACTAACTTACTAACCTGCAACAACACTAACAGACTCCACTAACAAGATGACATGAACTCGCTAGTCTAAAATGACAGAATAATATACAAATCATAAAACGCATAGTGTCACTTAAACCGACAAGGCATTGAAACGCAACATTTCATTAATGCCTGACTCAATCATTAAACAATTTTGCTGCTACTTCCTCCCTTTCTCGCCAGTTCCTCAAAATATGACCGTTGGAAGCTTAGATCACAAGCATAGCAACAAAAATCAAGATAAATTCAGTAAACAAGATATAAACACCACCCACTATTTCTATTAGAAGAACTACACAATGTGATCTGCCAATACTTTTGTTTATGCAACACTATTCACAATGCACATACATATTGATCTCAAAGAAGAAAAAAAAAAAAAAGGAAAACCCTAGAATTTCACTACTGCTTGCTTCACTTCCAAGCTTTCAAGTTTATGTGCAACTTTGTTGTGGTTTGAGCTTTTAAGAGAAAAACCCAATAAATATTTTTCAGTAGTTAACTAATTAAGAACACTAATATCCCAAAAAAAATTCTTGAAACAACTACAAGAAAAAGAAGCAAGAACCAGACCAAACATGAAATCAAATTCAAACCCACCACATATAAAGGAAAATTCAATCATCTAAACCAATTGAATAATTGAGCCCATAATTGTCTCTCACCTGAACCTGTTTGGCCTTGACGTACGGAGAGTCACCAGCAGGCACCTTGTGGATGACATGAAAGTTGTCAGCTTTATTCACAGGCGGCGACGACCACTTCCTCTCCGACATGGGCATCGCTGGGGGGTGACGCGGCCGCGTCTTCAACGTCGGCGGCGGTGTCAAGAATCTCCTTGACGGAGAATCCGCGTTGTTGACCCACGCCATTTCGCTTTTCCGATCGATCAATTCCAGTCTCTGGATTACACTCTCTAGGGGAATTGAATTCCAAGAACACTGTTTATCAACTTTCTACAGCGAGAAAGTTCCAGTATCAGTGTGTTGTCACTTTCTCGGGAAAACCCTAGAGAGACCCATTTCTTGAAGGAATTGTTTCTTGTCGGAGGACAAAACCCAAAAGAGACTGTTCGTGAATCGCGGCAGAGAGGAGCAAAGGCTGCGCTCCAGCGATTCCGGCGGCGGAGGCGGCAGGGCGACTCCGGCGGCGACGAACAACGCACGGGCAGGGGAGGCGATGAACTCCGGCGACGATGACGGTGCAATTGCAAGGAGAAAAAAGAAAGCGAGACGTGAAGGTGAGAGAGGGACGCTAAAAAAGTGAGAGAGTAGCCGTTTTTTTATAAGTAGCCGTTGGTATCTTTAGCACAGTCAACGTGAACTGACGTGTCCAACACAAAATTCCAACTATGCCATTTTGAAATTCCAATTTCTCTACAAAAACATTTATTATCATACCTTTTTTGTCAAATAAGTTTTAAACTACTTAATTTTGAGTTTTTTTTTTCAGGGGAGAGTAATGTGCAATACCATGTATTTTCAACATTCTTTCAACAATTGTTTGAAATTATGTCGTTTTTCTTGTCTGTCTTATTTTACTTTAGACACGTCAACTCACATCTAATTTATCAAAAATAATAATAATAATCACTAACAAAAAAATTTACTAGAAGTTGAGATATGTTGTCTTAAATGCATATTGTTGAATGATATGTTTCACGAGTCAATGTGAAAATGTTAGTTATTAGTTGTGTCGGTTTACTCATTTCAGACAAAATATTTTACGATCGGATATGTGGCAATTTAGTTTGTTCTATCTAACATACATTTAAGATTATGTAATATTATTTCTTTGTCGGTAAATTAATAATTGATCTGACTTCAACTGCATGTCAGATGAGCTTAGAGAGATAGAAACATATTTAAGATTATGTAACATTATATCATTGTCGGTTAATTAATAATTGATTTTACTTCAACCGCATGCCTAGGGCTGTTCAAAATGAACTCGCGAACCCGCTCCACAACCCGCAACCGCCCCTCCTTTTGCATCCGCCCGTTCATCTGCGAGCAACGGACGGTCCAGATGAGCCCACCCGCTCATCAACGGCTCAGCGAGCGGGAGAGAAAGGCCAACCCGAGGGCCAACCTACCTGCCCGCTCACCCTACTAATCCTAAATATACTTAATATATATTGTAGTTTTCTCTTATTCCAACCCTAATGAACGAGCATACTTCTTTCTCTTCAGATTTCCTCTCTCTCTCTTCCATATTTTATTTCTCTCTCTTCCAAATTTCTTCTCTCTCTTCCATATTTCCTTTCTCTCTTTCTCCTCCCATCTTCGTTTCTCACTCTTTTGGCTCTCTCTCATCAAAATCAAATCGATTGAAGCCTTGCTGGTATTATTCTCAACGTTTGTGTTCGATTTTCTCTCTGGCTCTCTCTCATCAATGGCGATTTTGCCAAAAATGACGATTTTGCAAATCCATACCTCTCTCTTCCAAATTCTTCAACAAATATATTAAGATCTCTGGTAAAATACCAAATTGAAAACAGAAAATGAAGAGTTGGAGTTTAATAAATTAAAATCTATTAAGAACTTGCATATCAAAAATGGAACATCATCTTCTGTTTGTCTACTTATGCGGGTTACGGATCAACCCGCTCACCCGCTCGATAGAACCCGTGATTTTCACCGGTGAGCGGTAGAAATTTCTAAACCCAAAATGAGCGGGTGGAATTTCAACCTGGCCCGTTGGGCCAGATCACCGTCCATGAATAGCTCTACGCATGTCAGTTGAGCTTAGAGAGATAGGGAAAAGCATAAGGAGGAGATATAAAGTTTAAGATACCACATTTTACTGACTAATGAAATATTTCACAAATAATGTACAAAAGTTTTTGTATAAAATGATGTGTCAATTAATAAGACATGACATGTTAATTATTCTATTAATGACTTAGACGAATCACAATATAATACTTGTAGAATTAGAGATAAATCTACATGTTATGTTGTATGGGAAGATGCCCCCACATTAATATTTTTATTTCCTAAAATTGTCTTGTAATTCTATAAGTTTTCATATTTATTCCTTGTAATTTTAAGTACTGCCCCAACAAGAAATTTAGTTTTTTTTTTCAATAGTTTGATAAAAAAAAATATATTCTTATGGTTGGCCTCCACAAAACAAAAATTATAAATTTGTTCATGGGTACAATATATCTAAAAAATTAGGCGATTTGAGTCAGAAACTCACAGAAGAGTGGCAGTGTCATATATATTAGGTTGTTATTTGTTGAAATTTAAATTTAAAAATATGAAATATATATATTAGGTTAAATGGTTCCAGACCCCCTACACTTCCATGGATTATAGAGTTGGTCACTGGTCTGAATTTTTAGTTGTGTCGATCCCTAACTTGCCAATTTTTTTAATTTGGTCCATGTTACCTACTGTACCAGGTTGCTTACCGCCACATCAGCAATGGACTGTTGTAGATTTGAACTTTAATCCCTAGACTATTTTTTTAATTATTATTTACTCCAACTCACCACCGCGAAGTTGTTAGTTGTCCGTAATTTCCATACTCACTTCGCATTCCCTTCTCGCTGGAGCTTGTTGAGTTCCTCTATCTCCAGTCCAAGACTCCGATGACCCATAGATATTAATAAGTATAAATTGGTTAACATAAATGTAAGATGTCAATTTTTTCATTGAGAATGATGAACCATCTAGTTCATAACATGATGTAAAACAAATTAATTATCAAATAAACAAGATATTCGGAGTCTCATTTTGTTGGTTCATAAAAAATACATTATAGCAATTTAAATTATATATAGCTTATCATGGCTTTAGTAAGCTAGTATATATGATGTACAAGGTTTGAATCACAATGAGCTCAACAATTAGGATTGCTTGTAAAAATGTTATTGATGTCCAAAATGATGAAAAATATTGTTGTCTTAACACTCTCTCTTAGAGTTTAATATACACTTACAAGGTTCGTACAACAGAGAAAGGTAGAGGACATTTGGCACTCTAAATTTCAAGAGGAATTTTCTGTGCCACCACTCTCTCTTGGAATTTTCAGTACCATCTTACGTTTATGTTCACCAATTTCTAACTATTTCATGTTTATCTCATGGTTGATGGAGTCTTGGATGGATAAAGGACATAAAAACCTAAAAGGCTCCGGCGAGAAGGGAAAGCGAAATGGATATGAAAATTGCGGGCAATTTCGAGGTGGTGAGTTTGAGTAAATTCAAAAAATAGAAAGTCCAGGGACTAAATTTCAAATCCACAACAGTCCATTGCTGACATAGAGGTAAGCAAGCAACATGTAACTTGGACCAAACTAAAAAAAATGGCAAGTCCAGAGATCGCCACGACTAAAAATTCATATAAGGGGCCAACTTTATAATCCACAGAAGTCCAAAAAGTGTGGAAACATTTAACCCATATATTCCACATATGTTGACCCGTCACTTTGTACATAAAAATTATACAAATTTGTGATAGTAGCATTTTTGCATTGAAAAATATCATTTGTCCCAAATTCTATACAAAATTTGTTATACAAAATGACGTGACAGTTTTTGTGACAAAATATAATTCTTAATTTTCTAGTTTAATATTAAGTTTATATAAATAATAACCTTACATATTGGATATCATTACCCTCCCATGAATTTATGGTGCGGAGCGCCCGGTTTATAAGACATACTAAAACACTTGATAAATTTTGATTCATCCAAGTTATCATAAAAATTAGAGCAATGCTATATGTACAAACTTTTGTACAAAAATAGCTGTACAAAATGATGTGTCAATGAAAGAGGCATGACACATCAAATATTATAGTGGTGACTTGGCCGAATC
>JAYMTA010002925.1:0-15380 GCA_036897625.1 Pelargonium cotyledonis | reverse complement strand
CTTATAAGTTCATGAACAATCTATATATATATATATATATATATGCGGGGTACCATGAAGTGTTTTCATGTTTAAATATGGTAAACGATTCAATTTGGTTCATAAATTTTTTTGAGCATGCCTTTGGAGTTTATATCAAAAGTTTAGAAACTAAATTGTGTCAATATGTTAAAGTTTATAGACCATTTTGGATATAAAACCAAATTAAGGACCAAATTGTGTTAAGACTTGAAAGTTCATGGACTATTTTTGATATAAAAAAAATTTATGGACCAAATTTGGTCAAACCATCAAGTTCGGGGACCAAATTGAGCTTTTTACCTTTAAATTTCATTACAAGTTTTAAGTCATGATATCTTGTTGACAATTTGGTCATAACCTGTGTGATATGACATGAACACAACACAAGTTTAAGTGGGTTTGAGATTAGCATAATTGGGTTCGTGTTGGTATCAAACCTGTTTAACCCGTTTATTGATCCACCTATTAATTATTAAAGGACGAAAATATAAATTTTCAAACATATCGTGTAAAAAGAGGACTTATATAAATTCAACGAGTCAAATGTGTCAGATCAATATCAACTTATTCGTTTCAACTTGTCAGGTCGGTCATATTTTAGTTTTGACCCCATTTATTTTAAACATGTTAGCCGTGTTAATCTGCTCATAAGCTGGTCGTGTATGTGTATTCAACCCATTTTAATAAACAAATCGGGTTCAAATTGACTTGTTTAACAGAACACCATAAAACTTTCAACACGACCCGTAAACACAAATTGTCACCCATAATCGAATAAATTGTTTGAATCCATCATCTATATATCTCAGGTATGTACTTGAACTCTCAACTAGATGGCAAAGCAGTGTACATGATGTTCTCAGTGGCCTTCAGTGAAGGCAAATATTATGGAAGCACAATTGAAATTCAAGGATTGAGTCCATATACTAACAGAGATAGAGAAGTTGGAGTTGTTTCCGGAACTGGATATTTTCGATTTGTTAAAGGCTATGGAATCATGCAAACTCAGTCTACAGCTAATTTCAGAACTGTTTTTAAGCTAAATGTCACTGTCAAACATTATTGATCCAACCATGTTAAATTTTCTTGTTTTCGATATATATGTATCAAGAAGAAGAATAATCAATCAATTCCCTAATAGAGGTAGTAGTTGTGATTGTGAGTTTGAATCTGGTTCGGTGGAATTGTGTGGGATTACTAGGAAAAGGAGAGAGCTATTTTCGTTGTGTGGCGCAGTCTTGTTAAATTTTCTTTCATTTCGATACGTGAAAATGAAAAAGAGAATGCGCTAATTTAATAATTTTTTTTTTAATTTGGCCAAAATTTATGTTGGTACTCCTTGGAAAAAAAATGACATCCAAATGCGCGTCCTCGTTAGCGTATAGCCTAAAACAATTCGTCTGATCATATAAAGCACACAGTTTTACTAAAACGTTTGTCACGGGCTCTACAAACACTAAAAAAACTATGTGCGACCCATCGTTTGAAAGATAAGATAGAGACAAACATGAACAAATGAAAATTTTCAACACACAAGTCTAGGCCCAATTATGAGCTCTTCAAAGTTGTGTTTTTTTTTTTTTTTGTCTTTTCAGCCGAATTCTTTGATGGTACCCCCGGCATAACGGGCCCCTAAAACTTTTTTGGAAACGAACTGAGAACATTACCCAACGTTAGTATGCTCATATTAGAGGTGTGCGAGCTAAAATAAATTGGGACCCAAGTGTGTGTTCTACTTAATGAATAGCTCAAAATAAGTCGTTTGATCGTAAAACTCGCAGTTTAACTAAAATGTTTGCCACAAGCTCCACACACACTAAAAAATTACACGCAACCCACGTTGGAAAGATAAGACATAGAGAAACGTAACAAAACAAAAATTGTCAACATACAACTAGCCTCGGGTTGGACTGCTTATGAGCTTTTCTAAGAGGTCGTTTCCCGCATTTTAATTTCCAGCCAAATTCTGTGATGGTATCCCTTTGCAAAACATGCACCCAGATAAATTTTAGGGAATAGGACGAGGATATCACTCAACATTGGTATGTTCATACTAGAGGCGTGGGAGCTAAAAAATAGGACTCAAGTGCGCGACCTCCTCAATTTCTCCATTAAGCTATCTATCGTGAAATTAAAATATTTTATATAATTATTTTTATTTAATTATTTTACTGACATCACGTATGACCAGCACATGACCTGCCATTTTTGGAGGAAATTTATTCCAAGTTCGTGAACATTCTAAGAACATGTCCATATCCATTTCACAACCCAACCACATAATTCTAGACTCTTGTAACCTCAAGAAACCTCCAGAAACAATCTCCAACCTCTCCCTGTATAAAAACCACCCAACACAAATTCACACACATGAACGAGCCAAAAAAGAATCAAACCCATATCAAGAAAACACAGTCCCATTCACAATCTCGATCTCAAGAAATTACCCAAATCATCATATTTGTCAGTAAATGGCTGTGAATCCAAGAAGCATCCTCTTCCTCGTGGTGGCAACAGCAGCAATTTTGCAAACCAGTGCTCTAATGCCAATGCCATATGTCCTGAGGTCTCCCATTTGGGAGCTTGACGATCCTTTTCGGGTATTGGAGCAAAACCCATTTGCTGTCCCGAAAGGCGGGATTGAAACTTCCCAAATGGCCCTCGCGCGCGTCGATTGGAAAGAAACGCCCACGGGTCACGTGATGTGGATGGACATTCCGGGGATGAAGAAAGACGATGTCAAGATCGAGGCGGAGGAAAATAGGGTATTGAGGATCAGCGGCGAGAGGAAAGGCGACGAGGAGGAGAAGGAAGCGGAGGGAGAGAAATGGCACAGAGCGGAGAGGACTAATGGGAAATTCTGGAGGCAGTTCAGGTTGCCGGGAAATGCGGATTTGGATCACGTCAAGGCTCATCTAGAAAATGGAGTTCTGAAGATTGTTGTGCCCAAGTTTGGGGAAGAGCACAAGAGACAGCCCAAGATCATTGACATTGCTCAGGACAGTTCTGGTGCTTCCGGAGAGGACATCAAGACTACTAAGGCTGCACAATAAATTGGTAAATTTGTGTGGTTTTTTGTACGTGCTTGTTCATCTTGTTTTCGATGCTAGCAGCTACACTATCCAAGGCTGCACAATAAATTGGTAAATTTGTGTGTTTTTGTACGTGCTTGCTTGTTCATCTTGTTTTCGATACTAGCAGCTACACTATCCAGTAAGTGTAGTTATCATGTGTAATTTGAGTTAATTTTTTTTGTTTAAATATTAAATTAGTTTCTCTTACAAATTTAATGCACTTCAAATTCTAGTGTCCTAAATGTAGGGGAGTTCAATTTTCAAAATCCGGTCGAACCCAATTCTTCAACAATTGGATTCAATTGATTCGTTTTCACCTCGGTTTGTTATCCTAAATGTAGACCGAATACCTCGAATTGGCCATTCTACTTTTTTTTAAAAAAAAACTACTAGTTGAGCTACACAATAGGGGATAGCTCTCCCCTTTAAACTTCATCCCACCCGCCGCAGTGGGATTTGAATTCATTTCCCACATGGAGACGTGTGTTATTGACCATTGCGTCATCCCCTAGGGGACTTGGCCATTCTACTTACACCTCTTTTGGGTCGGATTCAGATTAGGTCTTTTGAACCCGAGCTCAATAAAACTCGAATTGGCCATTCCACTTGAAGTGGAGTTAGGCCTCTCCAATCCAAACCCAAAGAAAACTTAACCCATAACTCAAATTCTTACCACTAATTACTAGTTTGGATGTGATTTTTTTCATCTTTCATATGATTCTGATTTACTTTCAAGGAAATGGATTCAACCAAAGACAATCACAATTCCACAATAAGAAGATAAACACATCATATCATTTCTAAAAACAAATATATATGTATGAAAATAAAGTAGCTCTATAGAGCTATCAACAATTTCTTTGATGAATTTGAAACCTGAAGAAGGCAAATATTTCTTCAACAGCTCTTTTTAGCTGCTTCTTCTCCAATCCGAAAGCAAGGACAGAGACAGCCCAAGAAACTGATGAATTTCACCAACAGCTCAGATCTCTGAGCTCCAACGAAATCACTAGTAACAGGTTGTACAGGGACGCCATAAACCGGGTTTGGATCCAAATATTGCTGAGAGCTGCTCGTGGTAGTCTCCACAATGATCTCTTCTCTCATTCCCGCGCTACAGCTTGGTAAATCCGAGGCCTGAGTAGGTACAATTGGAGCATCTGGTTCTGGGTCGAATTCCAGTTCCATTTCAAGCCATGGCGGCATGGGAGGAGCTGAGGGCTCGAAGCAATAGCTGTGAACGTAGTGATAATGCGTCTGAGAATGTGTAGTTAATGATGATGACGATAATGTCCGAGTTGGATCAAGAAAACGCTCGTGCTCGTGCTCGTGATCTCGATCTTCTTCTTGTTCTTCATCACCCGTCTTGCTCTTCTTCTTGTTCTTCCTCCTCGACCAGAACTTTCTCAGCTTCTTCTTCACCACTTTCGCCATCTTCTGAGGTGACCTGAAACCTCCTCCGCCGCCTCCGCCTTCGGCCATTTTCTCTCTCCTCACTCTACCTTTTGATTGATTTCTGGTGCTTCATGTGAGAGACTGTGCTGTGTAATAGACTCTACTTATGGCAGTATCTATCATCAGGAAAAAAGAAAAGAAACAAGGAGCGTTACAATAGCAAATTAAAAGTGGAGTCTAAAATGACAGATAGAAAAAGAGAAAAATTTAACCGTTACCTTTTTTCAAAATCTGATATTTGACCGTTGCAACTCCACTCTCCACAAAATGGGTCCATCTCCTTTTCTACATTCAATTCCCGAGTCAAAATCTACAAAACAAACATCAGTCCCTTCACACATATACATAACCGGATCCGATGTCACATCACGCCGATACATACATACATACATATATATATATATGCATACATATAACTGTGTGCATTTATATCAACAGTATTTGACACAGTGATATGTTCAGGACGAGAAAGAAGGCTAATTCTATATGTATCAGTAGAAGTTAAGTTTATCGTAACAACATAATAGGATAAACATCTACGGCTAAGATTTACATAAACACGTACAAATGCAATGCGAAAAAAAGATACAAAAGAAAAAAAAAACAGTACGTCTTATATATGTGATTATATATATACAGAAGAAACGAGGTATCACTCCCTGAGTGATACTTGGGAAGACAGAGGAAGAGAGAAACGACGAAGCACAAGGACACTGAATTTATTTACATTTTACATAACCACGTTCAAAATCCGACAACCAACAAAATTATACCCCAACACGAACAAGAAAAAAAAAAGACTTATCCTGCATGCCACGTCACAAGTTCGCCGACAGTCACTGCTCGAACTCTTCAGATAGTCCTCCTTGTGTGTGACAAGCCAAGAAAAAAAACACTATGGTAGGAAACCATATTACTGCAAACTTTGGATAGCGAAAAGCCTAATCATAATGCCCTCGAGTTTTATCTCCTCTTGCTTTCTATATTATGGATTTGTTGTAAGGTGCCACGTCATCAGCAACCGGACCCCACCATGGATGACTGGTCCTCGGTGTTGACTGCCACGTCAGAATCGGGCTTGCTGGGATTGCCATCCTCGATTACAGGAAGTTTTATCTTAGGAGACAACCTCTTCGCTTCTTCGGTGGTGTAGATGAAAATTTTCTTCACCATGCTGCAGAACTCGCTGAAATAAAGAAAACCCGAGTTCTATTAATGGTATGCTCTCCAGGTCTAGAAAACATATTATAATTTAAATAAACATGTACGGACATACCTCGCAAAAGGCCTGTAGCCCGATCATACCGGGCCAAAATATGTCAAATAAACATGTGGGCATTTTTTGCCAGGCAGGTTTAGGCCAAGCTCGGCTCATGACTCAACATTGGCCCGGGCCAGTAAAAATGGCCCGATAAGCACACGCATACTATTTTACCCAGCCTGTTTAGGCCTGAGTCGAGCGGACTTGGCCAAAACTCTGCCCACGGCTCATTTACCTTACAAAATGAGCCGTGTCCCGCAAGCCAGAGTTGGCCCAAACCGGTAAAAATGGCCCAATGACGCCATGTGCATTTTTAGCCCGGCCCGTTTGGGCCTGTGCTTACATAATGAGATTCGTCCCACAGGCCATCATTAACGTGGGCCGGTGTAAAAAATGGCCCGATAAGGACACGAGCGCCTGATTTGCCAGGTCAAAATCTAGTAGCCAAAATATGCGGAATGCGAAAAAACTTACTTCCATGGATCATCTCCAACCATCATCATATCATCCTCATCATCAGTGTAGACAACCTGCCATTTTTTTGCAGATCCACAAAGCTCTCCTTTAATGTCAAACATGTCTTCGAGTTTGTTGAGCAGGTCATCATACTGATTAAACCTCGTCAAATCTACAGCTCTCCCAACAGCCATCCCTTGCATGTGAACCTGGAAAAAAGACACATTTAATCAACTATATCCAGAGCACTTCCCTTTTAGGAGCAAAAAGGGGGCGTAAAAGAAACTTTAATTAGACATTACACAACAAGGGCATGCAAACTAAACAAGGCAAAAACAAGTACATTTCAGGCATGCTTCTGGCTCCAAGCAGGGCAAGTCGGGTTTTGTATCGGTTCAGGTTGAAAAGAACTAACCCAAAAGCTGGCTCGCAAGATCAGGTGCGCCCAACCTGACTTTCCCAATGGAAAATTCAACCCGGCCAATAAATTATTTAGGTCTATTTTATGTGATACAAACCCAAAAATAAAAAATGTGGGTCGGATTTTAGGTACCCATAGGTCCAGGCCCATGGCACGAAGTTAATGCTTACCTTCTACTAGTAGTCATGCAGTGAATCAGCCATTTGTGATTTGTTAGACAAATCTAACTCAAAGGGGCTATATGATTTATTGACAATAGTGCAATACCTATCCGAACAAAAAAATTATTGCTCAAGTAGCAAACAAAAAAATGGCAGCTGAAATACCTTTGTGCAGCTCCGTGTTTGCCTACTCTGCAGCTCTTGGGTAGATCTCAGGCCAGATTTCTCAGGATCACAACCTCCAGAAGGAATAATATCACCTCGATTAACATTTGATGGTTCAGATGGTTCAGAATGCAGGTCAGACTCAGCATCTAATAATGTAACCAGCTTATCATTGGCTTGAGTTCTGGAAGCTTTAGCTACGGGAGAAGTTTCTGCCACATTAGAATTATCAAGTAGCTGGATGCCAAAGAGCCTATAGCCATTTCCAGTGCACTGCCTCTTTTCAGAAGATTCTTTCTTCACCCCTGGTGAAAAGGTCTCAGTTACAGTTTCCACTCTGCTTGACCAAAAAGCCGAGCTGTTAGAAATGCCGGCCAGGGCACTGTTTCCGCTGAAGCCAGGGGAGTTGGCCTGAGTAGAAGAGAACTTGGGCGATGGATAAAGATCACGTCCACGCTGTGGGTCACAGTACGAGAAAGCTGGGGATTCAATTGGGGAATTCCACATGCCTAATGCACAAACAACACAGCATATGATCAAGATACAATGTGGAAGTAAATTCATTACGACAATCATATATATAAACCACCAATACTAAAATCATCATACCCAGCGCAGAAAGATCTGGTGTCGGTGACGGTAAAACAGCCAGCCTCGCCCTCTTGTTTCTTTGTGCAGGTTGGGAGGTTGAAGGAGTAGATGCAACAAGTGGCTCTAACTCCCATGGTGAAACTCTATCTGGACGTGGTATTGATGAAGGCTCATCCCATTGAACCTGATCGTGAACAAATTACCATTCACAACATAGGATGTCAGATAAATAAGAAATTTTAGATGAAAACACAAGCCATAAGCCAATAAAACTTATAATGACACTGCAGTTAAAAGGCAATAGTTTTCACAAAGTATACATCACTGATCAGTGATCACACCAGAGCGAAAAAAGAACTTCACGTTTCTGGACACCAAATTTAAAGAACAAGGCCTGTCACTCATTATTGCGGTTGATAGATGAATAACGGGACAAGAGCAGTAAATCAATGCTAATATGAAATATAACCTTCAGAATTCATCAACTCAGTAAGGTAAAGGAAAATTAGCGGTACATTAGAGCTGTGTACTGGTCATATGATGTAAAACGAAACCTTCTTACTATTCACATGCACAAGAGACACCAAACAAATGGTTGACTTATTCAATCATATACTACTTGTTCTTTGTATGCATAATTAGTAGTAGAGCTAGCAATTTGAGACACGACACGTGACCTAACACGAACACGACACGTTTTAAGCTTTTGAGTTCAGCATATTTATGAACATGCCGTGTTCATGTTGGAGAGCCCAACACATTTAATAATCATGTCGTGTTCGTGTTGGGCATGTGAAACACGCACATCTTTACACAGTTAATGTTCAAATAGTAATGTAATATCTTTAAATCATAGCTTACGTAAATCAAATTAATGATTAATCTCTCCCCTTATTTGTCCTTTGTCTCCAATATGCTTTCATTTCATCTTCCCCTTCTCACTCACAGCCCAACAATTATCATCACAATATATTGCGCTCTAGATAAAATTGTGGAAAAAGAGAATGTGGGCAACATCAAATGTAATTTGCCTTATCTCTCATTTAAGGCACAAAGCCAACACAAACAGGACACAGTAACACAATTATTAAATGTGTTGTGTTTGTATTCAATATTTGAACACAATTATTAAATGTGTTGTGTTTGTATTCAATATTTGAACACAATTACCAAATTCTTCGTGTTTGTGTGGCACATATAGCACATATTTAACCTCTAACACAGCACATCACCACGAATTGCCAGCTCTAATTAGTAGCTTCAAACTCACACCTCTATCATTTCCTTATACTATAAGCCTAAAACTCAACATCGTATATAATTACAATGCCAGGGACTACAGAAGTAGAATGGCCATACCCAGCAGTCTGTAAAAATGACATTGTTTCATTTCCCGGGGGAAAGCATCACCCAGAAGAACAAGATTCAAAACCAATCAGAATTAGAGATGAACACATTTACCTTTAAAGATCTCCAATCCGAATCAGCCCATCCAGATGACATGTTATCTCCAAGACCAACAATTGTGCCACTGAACCTGTAGTTTTAAGAGAACACAGCAAATTAATGAATAAAAATTACTTATTCTGAAACAGAGAGATCAGCAAGAGAACACTACCTTCGTTCGGGAACTTCCTCTCCTTCAAACCTCATCTTAAACCGCATCCCAACTGAAAGCTTGTGGCTCCGAGCTTCAAGGTACTTGTTCACGCTCACAACAAACTCTGAACGACTTGTTCTAACAAAAGTATGACAAGTTTAGCAAAATATAAAATTCAATTAAGAAAACCTACCAACTTACCAAAGTAACAAAAGAGACTATAAAATTGCAACTACAATTGATTATATGATAAGAGTTATCTAAACAATGAAGAAACATAAGATAAAATAAAAACAGCAGACATATACAGACCCTAAAGTAGATGAACTCCATAATTGTCAATATCAATCACTTAATATCTTCCTCTCTTCTTCTATTCTTTACAGGGATGTGCATCAAGTTATATGATTTTGACGACCGAAAGCAATAGAAGCCAGAGGACAATTTCAATTTATACAGTGAACCAGACAAACGATTGAGTATGAGCAAGAACCAGCGTTAGCACACCAACATTTTGATATGGTTCAGACAAAAGAGCTATGCATTTGAAAGAAAGCTATAAACAAAATGAGAAGAAAAAAAATATTTATCTAATTATCAAAAAGAAAGCAATAGCAACTTAGCTCATCATGTAGAACCAAGGCTAAGGTTGCAAGTAAATCTGTTTAGAAACCACTGTCCCTAGGTCTACAAGTCAGACATTATGTTATCAATCAAGTGATACCATAATAAGTAAATGTCAAAACCTTGGTTTATAGAAGACAGAAAAGAGTGTTCCAGTTGAAATTGCATGAGATGCAGTAGCCAGAACCCCTAGATGCATGCTGTGACTAGATATAACAGAAGATGGCATATTGGTTAACTGTCTCATTAGCCTTCTTACACCAACACGAAGCTCTCCATCTTCACCCCTGGAAGAAGTATATGGGTATGTAAGTAAGTAAGTAAATAATGCCAAAAAAATTGGAAAAATTAGAAAAAGCATAATAATATAAATTCTCATCAAACAAATACAACTTACCTCAGAAATATGAATGCATCACCAGCTACTAACTTTTTGGAACTCACAAAGACACTCCACCCAGTTGTGAGTAAGTGCCTCCTAGGTTGACCTGCAAATAATGTGTTGACTTTTGATCAGCACCTAAACTACAGATACATGGTGGCCACGCACAATAAAGTATAAAACAAAAAGAATATTTTCTCAAAAACAATATTCTAGAATAGATTATTCTGGTTTGACTAATATATCTCCAACTATATGGCTATTTAGTAACAAGTACTTGAAATGACTTTTACCTCGAAATATGTGACGAAAATGCCATTCATGGCCATGTAAATCAGTTGCGACCAATTCCTGCCAAGGTGGCTGCTGGGACATATCCTGAACAAAAAAAAAAATAGATATTGCAATGAGCAGGGTGAAAAAAAAAAAAAAAACATTTTCCGAAGTTGGGAAATAAACTTCTATATATAAAAGAAAGGAAAAAAAAACTTTGCAGAATGCTAAAATTGCTAAATAGAATTTTGAAGATAACCAGTGGTGGCAGACAATCATCAGCATGCCTTCGAAGCACAGAGAAACCACCATGGGTGCTTGTGTCAGATGCAGTAAGTGTCTTGCAAAAAGAATGGACTGTGCACCTTCGAGGCTCGGGAAGTGGGGGATCCGGGCTGGTAATTTCAGTTTGCTGTTCCCAAAAGGATGACAAAAATAATAGAAGAATAAGAATTAAGAGGAGAAAAGGGGAGAGGAAATATGAAGGGGAAAAAAAACTTCTTAATCAAGACACAAGCACAACAATATGCATCCTGAAAATAGTGAATAGTTAGTTTCTAGCAAAAGGAAGGGAGAAAGCTCACATTTCGTTCTGGCAGTAGAGTTATTTGTGCATAAACTTCATCTGTTTCTGTTTCAGCCTGCATTCAGTGGGCCAGCAAGGTAGCAACATAAGTAAATATATTCAGTTTACAATGCTAAAGATAAGAAACATGTTCCATGAGGAAGCAGAGTTATCATGACAGCTCACCCGCAGATGAACGTTAACTACTTTGCAAAGAATTTTAGATGGCAGGTTGAACGAAGGCATTTGTTGCTCTGACCCCTGATGCATTGATGCTTCAAGCTATCAAAAACAAAGAATGTATGTGAGATAATAAACTAGAAAAGCATTATGATACAGTAACATAGTAATAGACAATTAATACCAAACTAAACTGGATGTCTGTAGTGTTCAAACCAATTCATGTCAATGGAGACGTATGTATGAGCATGTAAGAAAAGTAAGTCTATACAGGATCAAGTAACAAAATGGTAGAGAACTTTGCAGAGCAAACGGGAAAACAAGCACCGAAAACTAGAATACAAAATAATGTACATTGCAGAAACAAATAGAAAGTATAAGCTTTGTCCGAAATGATGTCATTTGAAATCTTGTTATACCCCGTGTGCTCTTGTTATAACAAACTCAAAAGGTTCTAACTTATCGTAGGGATATTGTTGGTAATTTATGCATAAGTAGCTAACCTAAAAGGAAAGCGGGCACTCATTTTAGGACAAATTTTATTATAGAGATGGACACTCATTTTGAGACAGGGGGAGTACAAATTAATTGATGCCAACATGGACAAATTCAGAAATACTACCCTTCCTATTAGTATGACGTCAATAAATGTTAGTGTATCAAACATGAGACCTTCACTTTGCTGATCTAAAAAAAAAATCAAACATGAGACAGCATTACAAAGTTGAGAATACCTGTTCCATGTGACCTTGTGGAAAGTAATATACTCTCTCCCCTTCACGAGGAAGAGAAACAAGGGGCCCTGCACAGGCATACCATAATTCCTTGTACAAAAGATCATTTGGCATCCCTGCAAACAACATATCATTAGTTAGATCACAACTGTCATTTAACCATGCCGCACTTCAAAAACACAAATTATGTCATGAGGAAAATAACACCACCACATCATACGACATCTAAACATATTATTATTAGGGCCAACAATCCAGCCCCAGATCTGTAGGACTATTCCATTTAACAGATAATTGCAGGTCACATTTATGAGAAATTGGGAGGTTGTACAAGTGTGGCGGTGAAAGTAGTGGGATTCAAGAACATCATCCTAAGAGAGAAACTACTCTCTTAGTAGATGCAAGGCAAATTTAGAGCAATTTCAATTGCGTTTGCGTGACTAATGGGGCATAATGTACCCCAACATTACAAGGATTCACATAATCTATTTGCATCTAAGATTTCACTAAACTATTCAGATGATAAACATGGTCGTGGGCCATTCACTCGACAATTCACTAACAATTGGCAGGCCACACTTTCCTAATCCCTCTACCTTCGTACCATGGAAATGGAGGTATAATCAGTTCCCTAACAGGAAAGAAGCACATACCCCAGTTATACATGGTGTGATAACGGTGCATCGTAAAACAAAAGGACAATCTGAATACAGACCAAACAATCTACCATAATCAACTATTCCTTCTACCTAAAAATTCGGCAACATTTGTCCGCGGCAATACAGAACTACAAAACGGTAAGAAATAGTATGAATAGTTAATGAAACCTGATTGGACACCTCCGGGAGCAATATTGGAAGCAGCAAATGCCATAGTAAGAACCACACAATCTTCTCAAGCAGTACTCGCTCTATAAAAATCCTAAGAAGGAAAAAACTGCTTATAAAGAGTGTAGATTCTCTCACTGAGAAATAAAAAAAGAGACATTAATTGAAATGCACATATCATCACTAACAATCAATGCAAATCTTCGGCAAGTCGGCTAACTAAAGCTGCCACGAGTCACTACGTGTCATTGTAGCAATATTTTTCGCCGTGAACAAAGTGGAAAAAAAGGTAGATACCCCAACTTTAAAACACCAATTCGGACAAAAATCAGCCAGATAACGATACCATTTCACGAGCCTGGTACCGTAAAACCTTTTCCAGCCTAAAATCAGCTAATTTTAGTGTAAAGCAAAGTATCAGTTTTCATTTCCAAAGAAAAACACGATTTCTTCTGGTACGTATGGAAAAAAGAAAAAGAAAAATAAAAAAAATCTAACACACGCAATATACCTCGTGATCATTATCACGAACATTGTGATTCCAAGCTCAATTAAAAACACATTTTCTTTTCGTACATATAAGACAATAAAAATAAAACAAAAATTCTAATGAATATAGCTCAGGATCATTACCACAAACATTGTGATTCCAAGCTTAAGTAAAATTTGGTACACATAAGAAAATAAAAATAAAACAAAAAATCTAAGCAATATAGCTAGTAGTGATCATTAACACAAACATTATGATTTCATGCTCAATTAAAAACACAATTTCTTTTAGTGCATATAATGAAAATAAAAATATAACAAAAAAATCTAGCACACGCAATGTAGGCAGTGATCCTTATCACGACCATTGTGCTTTCAAGCTCAAATGTGTGAACTACAACATCTAACAAACACAAAACATGGTAAAAAGCATGATTCGTACACAAATTTACATACACTTTCTCGAAATTTACCATAATTAAGATCCTATACATTGATGAAGCAACAGTTCAGTCCTAAATTTCATTTCCATTTCCATTTACAGAGTTTCATAACCATAACAAAAGACCAAAACAGCATGAAGTTCATAAAGCAAACAGTAAAAACTAAAAACAGCTCCAGTTATTTTCCCTCGGTTTCTCGGAAACCAAACTGTGAGTGTGAAATTTAACGCGCGCACAAATCAAGCAACCAAAGAAAAATAAATAAATAAACTGAATATCAATGAAATGACGTACCTGCGCGGTTTCGTACGATCTGAACGTTGAATTGATGGAAGATTTTGAGGTGGAGAAGAAGATCGATTGGATCGATTGATGGATGAGTGGAAGAAGATAGAGGAGGAGTTATGGTCTTTGTTTGGTTGAAGCCGACATGACCCAGTGCTTGCTGGCCTCTTTTTCAGTTCTTTATTTACTGTCTTTCTCTGCCTAGGTTTTTTTTTTTTCTGACAAAATTTTATTATTTGTCTTTGTTTATTTATTTATTCATATAAAAAATCGACTAATGATTAATGAAATGAATTTCGCAATGAAATTTGAACTCACGTGTTAATCACACGACACGATCACGACATTAAATGTATGTGTTTTGGTGCGCGTTGAGCCTAAACAACACACGTGTATGATTTTCTATTTGTGTTGTGATATTGTATGATTTTCTATTTGTGTTGTGATACAGACAACATACTCAACGCGCACACTTAAAAAAGTAAACTCAAAACTCTAAGTAATATAAAGGTATGTTGACCTAAACGGTTGGTGTGGTTTGTATTTTCTTTGAGATCTTAGGTTCAAACTTTATTACCGACACCCCATCAGATTTGCTGTCTCGTTGTTTATAAATAAAATAATAAAAAATACTCTAAGTAATCTTATTGTTTGTACAATGTTTTGTATATTACTTAACGTTATATGTTAACTTTGTGATATTTTATTGATTTAGGTTGTGCCGCTTTTTTTATTATTATCAACAGAACATCATATTCAAAGTAATAATGTTTTTCACTCTACAAAGGAAGCGTCACTCTAAACCTCACCCCACAAATCTACTTCATACCGTCGACATTGAGTCTCGAACTTGAGACCTCATAAGGAATCCAAAGTGATTTAACTACTTGGTTCAACATCTTTTGGTATTTGGGTTGTGTCGTGCACAACGTGTTAGATCGTTTCATGCAGTAGTAGTCTAATCCATTTAGTTAACGTATTAGATTGTGTCATGCAGTAGTAGTCTAGTACATTTAGTTAAACTTGTTAAACGTGTCGTGTTTTTGTTGTGTATTTGTAACGGTGTCGTGTTCATGTTCACTATTTAACATAATTACTAAATATGTTGTATTCGTGTTAGCGTGTATAGTACACGTGGCACAACCAACCTTCAAAAAGTCGATTGGACGTCTTTATTAGATAAATCTTTATTTGTATTGACATCCACAATCAAGTATTTTACAATTTTACAAAAAAGAGTTGTGCATTTTCTAGATGAACATATATATTTGATACTCCTTCCGTCTCAAAATGAGTGTCTTATTTGTCTAAATTTTTTGTCCCAAAATGAGTGTATTGTTTCTATTTTTATGCTATTATATTAGTATTCTTCT
>JAYMTA010002924.1:0-15380 GCA_036897625.1 Pelargonium cotyledonis | reverse complement strand
GTGTCATTGTCGGCCATGGCTGTTGGCCGGAAATGTTGGTGATGTCGGTGTCAAGGTTGAAGAGGGTTTGTTCATCATGTGAGAAGCGCATGCTTCTCTTTCCAGTTGAACAAATGACGTGGCATGCCATGTCAGAGAGAGAGTGTGTGATTGGATGAAAATTTGACACGTCATCGGGCGTTAACGGATTCCGTTACTTTAGTTAACGGAAGGGACCTTTGCGGAACAAAACAAAGAAATTAGGACTATGACGGAACAAAACAAAGTTTAAGGACCCATATGGAATAAACTGGATAGTTCAGGGACTAAAACATATCTTTTTCCTTTTTTTAAACAACAACATTTTATAAAGATTCCTTTAAGGAGGAAAAAGAAATCAAAACATCCTCAATGTTCATGCAATCCGAAATAATAATAGAAATGACACCCACACGCACGTGATTAATACGAGTACAATTAGAAAGAGAAAAAATTAAAAGCCGAGTGAGCCAAAAAATTTGCCAACCGATTGGCTCTCCGATCAACTGAGTACAGAATGAAGTCCTCAAAGACTTGCATACTATCCCTGCACTCATGAATCAAAGAGCGCAACAGACGAGAAGAAATATATATATATGTTTTTGACTTTTTTACCACATTAAAATAATGATGCAAGTAAAATACTACGAAGGAGCAAAAGTAGTGGGATTTCACTTGCTTATCTTGAGGTCTCAAGTTCGAGTCTTGGTTGATGCGCTTGCTACTAAAAAAAGTAGTGAGATTCAATTGGATTAAAATTTGCTTGTTCTAACATTTTGAAGTCATTTGAATTTAAAGCAATATATTTGTGAAGCGGTCTGCGAATGATATGAAGATCATGTGATTGCTAAATCCATCGATTAAGTAAAGTACAGTAGATTCCTATCAAGAAAAATATGTTGTAATGTTCATTCAGTGCAATGCATTTTTGTATAATTTTGCATATAAACATTTTAATTAGTATATGATTTTCTTTATGTCCTTATATTATAAAATTCAAATTATTATAGTTAGCTTATTTAAATGATATTGATAAAGTTTTAAAGTATAATCACATGTAGAAAGTTATGACAATGAATTTTATTTAGATTTTCGCATGGCATCTATAGTCACCTCTTCCTCGGATCAAGTTATGTATTAAAATGTTCTTTGCTATTTCATTTTTGAATTAATTAAAAATATGATCCTGCAAATTTCAATATCTTTTCAGAATCTTTTTTATTTTATTCTCCTAAATATATAATGTATTTTTGTCTAAAGAAAGAAATAAAGTTAGTGTACTTGAACTATTGTGGCTTTACAGCTCATGTTAATTTATTTTAAGCTTTAGAAGGTGCTTGAAAATTAAAGAAGTCTAACAATATATTGTGGCTTTGATTGTGGAAAATTAAGTATATACCAAGACACACTATAATTTTACTAACAATGATTTCGATCTATGAAACAGTGATTTATATACGTAGAAATATTAATCAAGACATGTTGAGTTAAGTGGTTAAATCAATTGAGATTTCGAGTCTCCTTGTCGACGGTATGAGGTAAGATTTGTGGAGTGTGATTTAAGGTGACCCTTTCTTTGGATGTGAGAAATATTGTTACTTCGAGTATGATGTTCAGTTGTTAATAAAGAAATTATAACGTAAACAATATAACAAATAAAAGATAATAAATAAATAAATAAAGACAACGAAATAGAAACAAACTTTAAAAAAAAAAAAAAACAAGCATTAGACTAATGATAGCAATATAACAAACACAAACAATGTCTGAAAACATATTATCAATAATAGAAAAGATAATATGCTACATAATTGTGAGGATTAATCCTTTAAATTCAAATTCCATTAGTATAGAAGTCCTCTTCAAATCTCTAGAGTCAACTCTTATAAATTCAAATTTATTTTCCCCTTATTCAAGGCTATATTATCCAAACAATTATAAGTTTAGTTAACAGAAAACCAATGCGACATGTACCGTTCGTGTGCTTCGTCATCAACCTTGTGGCTTTGTGGACTTGCTCCCATAGCGTGGCTTTGCGAACTTGCTTTTGGAGTGTGGCTCCAAAAGACTTGGTACAACAAATGACTCCCAAAATCTCACTACATACGAGGTTCAAATTAGTGGTGAAACCCTCCAAGTAAACGAGGTTACCAATCCATGCACGTAAGTTTTTGGAAACATCCAAGACACTTGGTTAAGTCCAAAAGGTGAGATGAGAGCAAGCAAAGGCCAAAGGAAGCTCAACCGAGGCTATTTTCGCGACAACCTATTTGGGTTTCGTGACATAAAATTAGGAAGAGCATGCTCGACCTCCTAGCTAACCTTCTTTTTCCCTCTCATAACCATTCCTCCAACGAACTTGTTCTTGTCGCGTGCCTCTTAGAAAATAACTTTGACTAAAGGCTTTCGGAACCTCGCGCACGTACGAGGTTCCAAGTCATATATATGCAAGTCTTCAGAGACGCCTAAGACCATTGGCCAAGTCCCAAAAAGAAGCTGAACAAAACAAAAAAGAAAGAAGGGCAAGGAAAAGGAAAAAGAAAGCTCGCACAAGGCTTCACCCAAGTTACCATCGCAATAGGAGCTCGGGTATAGTATGCCTAAGCTCCAAACAGCTAATTATTAGACAACCAAACAACTTTTTACCGAGTTTATGTCGTGACAACC
This sequence comes from Pelargonium cotyledonis, assembly GCA_036897625.1. Classification (NCBI taxonomy): domain Eukaryota; kingdom Viridiplantae; phylum Streptophyta; class Magnoliopsida; order Geraniales; family Geraniaceae; genus Pelargonium; species Pelargonium cotyledonis. Next base: position 12,695 of record JAYMTA010002924.1, on the reverse strand, counting down.
TTTTTGTGGTCGTTATAAAAGTTAGGCAAAGTGCCGTTTGAGCCTTTTTGTGCACTGTAGGGGAGTCCAAAGGTTCTGAAAGGACAAAGGACCCTAACGGATGTACTTACTACCTCAAGTCACCTCCTCAAGATACATAAGAGGCCTTTCATTGTGCACTTACTCCATTTTGTACTTGCTCCACAATGGACCAAGTCATCCGTTTGGGCTCAAAGCCTCCGCCATGCGCCAAGTCCCACAATATATAGTGTTCAAGTTTACCGACCACATGCCGCATCTAAGAGCACGCTCCATATCTACCGACCGTGTGTCGTGTACAAGGGTGCGCTCCATGTTTATCGAACGTATTATGACATTTCCAAAATTTATTAATTATTTTAAAAAATGATAGCAACTTTTTTGCTTTAATTGCTAAAGATTAAGTTGCTTTGCTCACTGATAAGTGATCTCCATCAATGAGATCCATCTGCTTCTGCAATGCTCCAAAATTCTCCCACACACATATTATTTTAGTAGAAATAAAAAAACAGAATCTACTTTAGAATACTCTTTAGAATACTTGATGACATTATTGTAAGTTAATTCCTTAAAACATGAATAACTTCATTTTGTTATAAAGCTGACCAAAAAGAAAAGTCATAGCTATTAGCTAGTTATGTGTGTAATGAAAGCCCATATCAATTATTTTCTCTATTCATTTGTATTGTTTCTCTGTAGGAGGAAAACATTGGATGCTACCTAAATGGCAAATCTGCATATATACATATACATACACATACACGTATGTCTTTTTGTTGAATTCATGACAAATCCTATCATGTCACCATTTGACATTTCCATTCACTTGTTTGTAAATTGCTCATCTCACTTGAGGAAAGAGGTAGTCAAGTTTGGTCAATATTGTTGTCTACAATACATGTGTCAACAAAAAAACAACATCAACATGTGGCGGACCTAGAAGATGGAGGAGGCATAACTCAACTGTTTTGAGAAACCGTTCAGTAATAAACTAAACTCACTCCAGCTTCTGCCATTGATTTCAACTGTTAATTGAAAAAATCAATTCAATAAACTATTGATGTGATTGTTCTATTTGTTGTCTATAGTACGCGTGCCAACAAAAAAACAACATCAACCCGAGACAAATTTAAAAAATAGAAGAGACATAACTTAACTGTTTTGAGAAATCGTTCACCAATAAACTAATCGATAACATAACTAGTTACTTACACTGTTAGCGTGGATTCATTGTCTATTACGGCCCACCCTAGCTTCCGCCGTTGATTTCAATTCGATAAACTATTGACGTAACTGTTTTATTTTATTTGTAATTTAAATAAAATACAAAATGAAGACACAAAGCACAACTCAGGTGATTCTTCTCAACTTACTTCCTCCCATTTTCAGGAGCTTTTTTTAATCCCCAAAAGAGCTCTCAGCATAAACGAATCCAAACAACATTAGATTGAAATAATATTTCTTAATCTCACTGTGGCGCGTAGGTCACACGTGTTCCTTAGGGGTTAATAAATAAAAAGTGAGGTAAGTAGGGCCCACAGCCCACCATGATGTCTCATTCTTTTTGCATGGATTAGAGAGGCCATGGCCATGACCATGACCAATTGACCATAAGCATCAATCCATGGCTGTAGCCACGAGCCATGGACGGTGCTGGGTCGATTGAAGATTCGTCCTCTCTCTCTCTCTCTAGACTTGTTGCCACCACCACACTACTTCACTTTCTTCTTCTGATTCTGGCTTCACTTTCTCTCCCTAAAGAACCCATTTTTATCTCTCTCTCTCTCTCTCTCTCTCTCTCTCTAAATTGCTACCCGTGGTCTTCTCTTCAATCCCAGTTCCACGATTGAGACTTTAATTGACTTGACTTTTCAGGTGCTCACACAGACCCACTATTTAATTTCTGTTTATTTTGTTTCTATTGGATTTTGGGTCTGATTGGATTATCAGCTCGATTGTTAGTTTCTGATTTTGGATTGAAATGGGTGAAGGGTCTGGTGCTTTCTGAGTTGTTTTCTGCTTTATTTGCTTGTGGGTTCTCGGTGTCCAATCTATTTTCTATTTGCATGTTGGGTTTCATAGAGTTTGATTGGTTTTAATGACTTCTGGACATCGAATTCGATCTGTTTTTGGATGGAATCTTGATTTTCTGAACTGGGTTTGCCTTATTGGTTGGTCTTGCTGGGTTTGTTGTCTGTCCATTAAAGCTAGAAAAGATTTAGACTATTTGGAGAGAGAGTTTCATATGGCTTTTGGGGTTAAGTTTTTAGATAGGAGACTTTGATTATGCTATGGATTTTATGTGTAGTATCTGGTTTTGCATTGGATTGTACATGAATGAATAATCATAGAGATTCCTCACTTTTGAGTTACCTTCTTTTTTTGGCTCAAATTTTGTATTTGGAGCATACTCCTCTTCTCCTATATCTGTTTTTCTATCATTTGGGTTCAAAATTAAAAATCTTCATGTGTATCTTGATTGCTGCTATTTCTAGTGTTTTGAGTTTGAGGATTTATTAGAATTAAGAGTAAGTGTACCTTTAGAAGCTGAGGATTATGGTTACTGTCTCCCTTCATGGTTTCATGTCTAGTTTCTTCTCTTATTTGGCTCCTCTCCCGTTCCTATTTTCTTTTCATCCCTCTCAAATTGTCAAAAATTGAACTGAGTTCTTACTTCCATCAGTTTGCTTCTTGGCAACTGGGTGCTCTTTGTTCACATGATTAGCTTGCCATTGGCACAATAAAATGAGGATCTCTTCATTTTATGTGTTGTTGATCTTGATGATAGAGTGATTCTTATATTATAGTTTCTTCCCCAGCAAAACTAATAGTATGTTTTCTTTCGTTTTTTAGGCACATATAAATGTCTTGTCTACCTTTAGAGATTTTTGGCTTAGGATAATATATCAATGAGGCTGTGAACCCACTCCCACAAATTTACTTGGGTGGGTATAAATTAAAATGTGGCAAGCTCTCATTGGCTTGACTTAGGTTAAGCCAAAAAATATTAGGCTTAGATTCTTTATTCTCTCTCTCTATATAATAAAAGCAAATTGAAAATTCAAAGTTGAACTAATATTAGTATATCAATCTATATGATGAAATTGGTAAATGAATGTCCTTGAATGCATTTAATTCTACAAAGTTGGGGACCTACCTCATTGCTATATGATTTTTAACATTGGACTCCTATGATATTATTAGTATGTTTTGAAGTTTTGCATAAATGTTATTTGATGTAATGTATCTTCAATTTTTTTTGTTTGCTGATATATAATTACTTCAATTTTTATATATTGTCAACTGACGCTGTGCAGTTGATGGGATTAATGAATTTTGTCAAGAGTAACTATACTGAGCGCATATTTCGTTACATTTTACCCTTTCTTTAATATATTTGAAATGTTTATTTTCAGGACATAACCTGTGCCTTAATCACTTTATAAGGTGACTATCTGACCACCCTTTCTAGGGAAATGGGGGCCTCAAACTCCAAAATTGATGAAGATAAGTCACTGCAGCTATGTCGTGAAAGGAAGAAGTTTGTGAGGCAAGCACTTGATGGCAGGTGTTCACTAGCAGCAGCTCATGTTACTTATATTCACTCACTTAGAAGTACAGGTACTGCCCTCAGGAAGTTTGTAGAACCTGAAGCTCCTATTGAATCATCCTTGTACACTTCCAACAGTGCAACACCAGAGCCACTTGCTTTAACTGAGAAGTCCATTTCCCACTTTTCTTTTTCTTCTCCATCTTTGTCACAACGTGTGGATGCAACTGAAAACCTTTCTCCATCACCTTCACCTCCTCCCTCTACTCGCTTTCAGGCTCATCATATGAGGTTCAGAGGTAGTTCTTCCAAAAGGGTTGAGGAAAAACCTTCTGTACCAATCATAGGGACAGTAAGCTCATCGAGTACCCCAACAAATACTACACCTCGTTCCGTGGAAAAATCAGAAACGTTTGAAGCCCCTCCACTCCCACCTGGAACTCCGCCTTGGGATTACTTTGGGCTTTTCCATCCGATTGACAACCAATTCTCTACTCAAGAAGAGAAGGGAATGAACCAAGGGTTTGAGAATGCTGATGATATGAGAAAGGTTAGGGAAGAAGAAGGAATTCCCGGGCTGGAAGACGAAGATAAATTTTCTTTTCATGAAAGGGAAGAATCTGAGGATTCAGAAGATGAATTTGATGAGCCTTCGACTGATACTTTGGTTCGAAGATTTGAGAATCTTAATAGGGTGCATGATTCTGGTACTGCAAGTGTTTCACCTACTATCCCTTCTGCCAGAAGTGCAGCTTCAGAAACTGAGTTCTTGAATGGGGAGAAAGGAAACTCTCCTGATTTGGTACCATTGAAATCCACACCCTCTGTAGTTGAACTTCAAACTGAGACGAAGAGAGCACCGGTTAAAGAAGATCGTGTGGAGAATAAAGTTGCCTCCAAAGACTTCTTTTCAAGCATAAAAGATATTGAATATCTCTTTATAAAAGCTTCTGAATCGGGTAGAGAACTTCCTCGGATGCTTGAAGCAAACAAGCTGCATTTCCGTCCTATATTTCCAGGAAATCAAAGTAAGATCTCTCTCTCTCTCTCTCTCTCTCTCTCTCTCTCTCTCTCCAGTAATAAAATAGTTTCAGTTTTAATTTTTGTTGTGTAACATTATTCTTAGTAACTTTTGTTGCTGCAAATAGCTAATCATTAGTAGGTTAATGAGTGAATTCTCTATTGTAGCAGGCGGATCTGTGGCATCTACATTCTTCAGTGCATGTTTCTCTTGCGGAGAAGAGAAAAGCCAAGTTCAAGAAGGTATCTTTTAGTATAAGCAATAAATTCATTACAGGTCTTACAGGTTAACTTTTATCTCTCTTAATTTTCTTATGGAGAACAGAGTTAGATAGGAGTAAAAAGTTAATGGGAAGGGTTTATAGGGAAATGCAAAACATTCTAAGAGTGAGTAGTAAATAAAGAATGACATAAAAATGCATGCAGTTGTTTTGTTTTGATGAAGTCCTCCAAACCTGTCTTCCCTACAAGCACTAATCGTAGAACATGATTACCACAAAATGAGCATTTCCCCATCATTTTTCAACTCAACTAAAATTAATTACAAAATGTTGGTTGCTTTTAGTAATGAGTTTTGTGTAACTCATAGCATTTAAGTTTTCCATTGAAGAGCCTAATTACACCCTATTTGCTGCAAAGTCTGAAAGCATAAATATCTTTTGTTATGCTCCCTCAAGAGCAAGACAACCTAATGATTTGTTTCTCTGTGGAGATATATCAAAGTTTGGGTCACATGGAGGTCCACAACCTCATATGTAGGTCTTCATTGAGTTGTGAGGAAAAAAAAGAAGTTATTTTAACAGTTGGTAGATGAATAAAGCAGGGAGAAAAAAATATTAATTGATAAGTCTTCTAACAATTTTTTTTTATGTATGCCAGAGCCTGCTCAAACTGGTGTGAAGTACTTAACATGGCACAGGACGACATCTTCTCGTTCATCTTCATCCAGGAATCCTCTGGGATCAAACTCAAAAGATGATGTTGACGACCTTACCAGCAATCTCTTCGATAATTTCTGCATGAACTCAGGCAGTCACGCCTCAACCTTGGATAGGTTATATGCGTGGGAGAGGAAGCTTTCGGATGAAGTCAAGGTACAGTTCTTACCGTTACTTACAGTTGATAATTCACAATCATCAACACTACCATTGTTAGACTTGGACCTTCATATTGCTATATGGTGGAGTTGCTTTGCTTTCCTTAAGTTCTACACATTTACTTTGGTGATTCCCTGGGTGGTGAGCCTGCTTTTGCAGCTCGATTTCATGATTCTACTATATTTGTCAGTTAAGAACTAGTTCATTATCCCACCATTGAATTATATTTTACAAATTTTTATCACCTAATATTCTTATGCTTCAAATTTTGCACCTTTAAATTATAAAATCTCTGAAGATTTTTAATCAACAAGTTTTATTTCGTGTAGATAATGATTTGTTGTTTGCATTAATTTTGGCCAATTCAGTTAAATGTGTTTGACTTGCAAGTTATCAAATATGTTTTTTTTTTTGGATTGAATGAGTAGCTGTTCAAAATTTACTTTTATCTATTTGTTTGTGTTAGGAGTCTTATACTTATTTAATTGATTTTCAAATATGTAATACTATGTTGTGTATCTCTTACAAAATAATTATCACTCAGAGACAGATGGAGTGTTATGTACAATGGGAGCAGCTGCCCCCACAAAGATTTTTATCTTATATTTTCGAAAATATTATATTTGCTCTATAAATTTTTTGTATTCGTCATTGTTTGGTGAAGTTTTCATTCTTGTCCCCACGAAAATTCTGATTTTCTTTCCCAATAGTTTGATAACTATTTATTCTTGTAGTTTGTCTCCACAAAATAAAATTTCTAGATCCGTCCCTGTTATCACCAGTGTTTTTCTTACATAAATTTTAGAGATTGATTAGCTATTTATATTTTATAGAAAAAGTAAATTGTTCAAAACACTTTTATTAAAAATAACTGCCTCTGAATTCTATTGAAAGAATTTAAAAGTTAAGTAAAAATTAATTCCGGTAGATGACCTCCAAATTTTAATATTCATGACTAAAAGTCTTGCCTACATTTTCTTCATTGTTTAGCTCTGCCATTGCTCTTAGCTATTTCGAAATGTTGAATTTGAAGTCCCACATTGATGGCAAATGAAAAATAAAATAACATATAAAGGTGAAAGACGCCAGATCCAAGTAATAAGATTTAGCTCTTAGTACGAGAGTTCAAACCCTTAATTGCAGTTTCAAAATTACAACTCAATATGGTATCAGAGCAGAGAGTTTCGTTTCGAATTGAACTTTCCTAATTCGTGTAGACGTATACTCTTTCCATATGGTCTCTAGTCTACATATAGAAGTACATGTCAGTAGTGGCCTTCGTGTAGTAAGAAATGCCTACGCATGAAGAGGGAGTGTCGAAGTAAAAGTCCCCAATTACGCATGTGTCGAGCCCACAATAAAAAGGGTGAAAGCCATATTCAAATCATAGGGTTACTTTTTAGTATGTGAGATCTAGCTAGTCCAAACTTAAAAGTATGAAAACTCAACACATAGAATAGTCTTTAATTTATTAATGCGTTGTGGAAGTTCCTTATCTTGTTTTTCTCATTTCCCTACTGGTCAATTCCAAATTTGAATTGTCTTGTCAGCACATTGTTGCCCGTTTGATGAGCTTGATGTGTAGAAGTGGCTATCATTTGGCTACAAATTGGTGATCCATTATAAATTACTTACTGAGCTATGTTAAATATGCACATTAAGATGAGCATGCCAATGAATTGAACATGTGATGTGGGTTTTTGTAGGAGAATTATAAAGACGTTAAAATAGTGGGAGACTGAAATATATAGTAGTATATTTGAAATGAAATTGTATTTACTATTCTTTTGGTATTTTTGAAGAGTGAAGTGTTCTATCGGGGTATTGTTATTATTTCACACATTGTGGTATTTCACATAGGGTCTCAGTAAATTAATTGCTGAATACTCTGAAAACATTATAGATTGTTTGGGTGTTGTTATCAATTCTGATAACTCTGTATATTATCTCAATTCCAGGCTAGTCAGATCGTCAGAAAGGATTACGATGCAAAATGTAAAGTTTTGAGACAGCTGGAATCAAATGGAGAAAGTTCTTATAAAATTGACAAGATTCGTGCCGTAGTTAAGGATTTACACTCGAGAATCAGAGTTGCAATTCACAGAATCAACTCGATATCAAATAGAATCGAGGAATTACGAGACAGAGAGCTTCAGCCACAACTGGAGGAGTTGATTCAAGGGTATGTGTTTGTATTTTTTCTATTTTAATAGCTGATCTGTTGATACTGGTAATCTATCTGGTTGACTGAATATATATTCTAACACCGACACATTCTTTGTTTCAAATAGATTCTTTCTCTCTCTACGTGGAAACAACCTTTACCCTATAGCAAGGGTGGTATTCTGCTTCTGTATGCTCTTTTGCTCACTTGAAGAATGTGTATTTTCTATTTAGCCTGCTAGTGAATAGTGATGATATTAGTGTCAATATATAGCACCTCTTGTTTGCTGAGAGAAAAAGTGAATCCCCTCATATCTCTGTGCACCTAAGTTAGATTCATCTGCAGTGGTATTTGTCAGTTGAAATATTCCGATAAAATGTTTCACATTTGAACTGAACCTGTGCCTCTTTGTACCCATGGCAGGTTAAGTCGTATGTGGGAAGTGATGTTTGAATGCCACAAGCTCCAGTATCATGTAATCTCAACGGCGCACAACATTGGCAACACCAAAATTGCCTCACAATCTGAATCACATAGGCAGGTTACGATCCATCTCGAAAATGAGCTGAACTTTCTGTGTTCAAGCTTCACCAAGTGGATTGGTGCTCAGAAGTCCTATCTGCAGGCTATAAATGGCTGGCTTTTGAAATGTGTTTCCATTGAAAAAACTTCGAAGAGGAAAAGGAGATACCAGGACCCACGCTTGAGAGACTTAGGCCCTCCAATATACACTACCTGTGATGTTTGGCTGGACAAACTTCAGCAGTTGCCAACTCAGGAGGTAGCAGATTCGATCAAGGGTTTAGCAGCTGAAACTTCGCGCCTTTTACCACGCATAGAGAAGAACCATGGCAAGAGTGGGTGGAACCGGCCAAATTCAATACCCTGGAAGGGTGATCCTGGTAGTGAGTCAGCAGCAGACTTGTTGAGACATGAAGCTTCTGAGGAAGGCGGTGTTTCCGGTATTGATCAGTTCAGGTCAAGTTTGGTGGGGTTTATTAGTCAGTTGAATAATTTTGCAGAGTGTTCGGTGAAGATGTACGGAGAAGTTGAAAAGGAAATCCAAGATGCTAAGATCAAGTACGAACAATGGAAATCTCAATCATAAGGCGGGTTGTTTAAGTTGCATGGGAACAAATGGAGAAGGATTGCAATTTAGGTTGCTGCACTCTGCTACTGGTGTCAAAGAAAGCAAGAGTTTGTTGGTTCAATTGAACGGCGAGACAGAGACATATAACTTGTATATGGACAGAAGAATAAATTAGAGTAATGGAAGCAGAACTAGCACTAGCAGCAGCAGCAACAACAAAAACGAATAAAGATGTTACAAAATTGTTTTGTAGGTGAAAGATGCAAGTAGTGTTAACATATCACAGACCGATGGTGGGGAATGGAAAGATCTGTTGTTGAATTAATGAACCTGTATTATGGTATTGTATAGCATCTCAGAATCAGATTATTAATGCATGCATTCAATTCCTGAATTGATTCGGATAAATCTTTGGCGAGTTTTCATAATGCATCGGTACCGTGCCATGTTTTTCTCTCCTCCCGAATGTTTGTACCGTACTGTTGATTTGTTCCTTCCTCCATCATTGCATTAGCAAGTGTAAGTGCTAGCATGTTGTAGTTTTTCTCAAGTACTTGACTGTTAGCCAGTACTCACACAACACTATAGGACCATCCTTTGTCTAAGCCTAAGCTGTTTTTATCTTTTTGGTAAAATCTAGGTTCAGTCTGTTGTTTTCTTTCTAATTTTTAAACCAAATCACTATCATAAAATAATATTGAGCTCAAACCGAACCAAACCACACATTTGTTGGGTAGTTTTGTCTAGATTCAATGATAAATTAAACCATAAAAGCGAGTTTATAATGTTAATCAAGAATCAAAATGTCATTAAAGTTCGAATACAACATGTTACATGGTATTATTTTTACAAGCAATGTCATGAATTTTTTTATTGTGACTTTGGTTGGACAAAATCATATTGTTAGAAATTTTTAAACGTAGGTGAGAAGCAAATACAGGACATGTACACATATGGCAAAATTTGTAGTTGAAATCAGATGTTGTGGTATGAAGAGTTGTATAGACATTGACTTGCTATTATTGTATAATCTAGGGTAATATCTTCGTAGACCTACTGGACTCGTTCGTTTTTGAGGTGTGGTCCAAAATTAGGGTTTTGCATCGTTTCAATTCTTGAACCTATTTGTTTTTGTTTTTCAGTCCAACTGACCTGCTACTTCAGGTCAAAACCGACTCGGTACCCCTACCTGCCAACTCACCCCCAAGGGTTGCCACGTCAGCCCAGACTGCAAAAAAAGGAGAGGGTGACGTGGCGAGAGGTGGTGACATGGAAGTGGTGACGTGACATGTAAGGGTGGCTTGTCAGTTTCGACTTGAAGTAGTAGGTTAGTTGGACTAAAAAAAAACAAACAAGTCTAGGAATCGAAACGTTACAAAATCCTAATTTAGGACTAAACCTAAAAAACGAACAAGTCCAAAGGGTCTAAAAGATATTACTCTATAATCTATTTGGGTAGCTGGCTCACAGAAAGGCTTGTTCTTCAGCTATACTCCTCAATTTGACTCAACGTGCGTTACATGTATCCATTCCATTTGCTGTATATATACATTCCCATTATTTTAAAAATCCATCCATCATTATTAGCATATCTGGCTATGGAGGTTCAAAGCTTTGGGAGAAATTGTGGAGACAGTTTTTGAAAGAAATTGTGCTCTTGAAAAATATTCTAATATTGCGTTTTCCGTTGCGAGATGACTCCCTGTGTATCTCTTTGTCACGACAAGAACCTTTCGCCGTAATGAAATAAAACATTAACCCCCCTCTCATTTCTTTTGGCCTTTCTTCGATCACATTGTGACAAAATATACCCAAGACTATGAAAAATGCATTTAAAGTGATAAATTTAAAAATGATGAGTTGCTTCCTATCAAACGCTTTTGTTTAATATCATTTGCTTGAGGATGACATCTAATTAAAAGAGAAATCACCAATGGTACCTTTTGGTGACTCATGCCGATGCTTCTTGAATTCATGACAAATGCCAATCTTCCTTTTAGACTTAGGAACCCATATGGACCACCTTGTTGATAATTGACTTGCGAATTTCTTAATCAGGCAATCGCTAACTTGCTATTGAAGCATCCACCTGCGTATTTGCTCCAAAGAAAAGTTCGTGATCTTTCTCTCCCGCAAACTTGCTCCCAAAAAAATGCTCAATGATCACGAAAATTTCCCCGCATTCGCAACACCATCAATTCAGGCTCTTTCGTTGTGAAGTCTAGGCTCAACTCGTGGTGATCAATTTGGGAATGCTTCATGACTAAGTATCCTTATTGCGATAAGGCAAATATAATCATAAACATTTTTACGCGACATTGCGACAAACATGATGTTTTTGCATGACATATAGTTCGACCATTTTGTCGCTTGACTGAGTCACTTTTGAGATCATAAGGAAGGCCACAATACCTAGCCAACATGATAGGTTCTCGGTTCGCCTCTCCGCATGACCATCGATGTTCCTTGTCTTACTTCATCCATCCACTAATATGTCACCCGAAGCAATAAAGGCTTTTAAGAGCTCTACTCATCCCCACAAAGTTGGAAGGACATTTAGGAACTTCGAAACTCATCTGACACTCATGGTCAGCGTGTTTGTAAGTCTAGAACTCCAACACCAGGAGCAAATCGCTTTTATTTAATAACCAATCACACGACAACACATGATGAACTTGACTTATAAGTATAATTACTCATTCCTTGGTAAAAAAAAATTCATCCCACAATGTCATAAAATAAAAAAGACTTTCTCTTTATGAAATTCTCTTTGAAGTTCCTCGAGGCGAATTCTCAAGCACAAACATGTAACTAGTAGTAAAATAGATGAATGGTATTTAATAAACAAAATTGCAACAACAATAATAAGAATAGTAGGTAGCACGAACCAAAATGTAGCTTATAGCTCTACAGCTGTTGTTATGTCTTAATTTTTATTTTTTTTTTCTATAACCCATCAATATCACCCTTAACTGTTGATAACGCTACTTTCATTATTTATTTATTTTCACAATCTCATAGAAAGTGATACCATATTAATTTAAATTGTCCAACTTTTAGATTATGCTATTTTCTTTTTCTTCCAATTTTATTTATTTAATTTCACCTAATCTTTAGACTTGGTGTTTGGATCAATAAACAAACAACAAAAACATTATTTAATTGAAAACTTGAAATAGTAAATAAATAAAATGAATCAATAATAACAAAATATATTACTGTACCATGTATAATCACAAAATGGACCCAAAAAAGAAAGTAAATAAAAAGAATTGGAAATAAATAATATTGATGTATGTAATGTATGTCACCAAATCCTAATTAAATCCTCTAATCGTCGCCTACCACAAATTAACCTCGTAATCACACTCCTTGTTAACGATCTTCGACCCCGCCGTTAACTTATCCATCGTTAAATCGCAGTTAACTTTAACGGTAATCTCCCACGTCTTAACGGACCCCACCTTGATCTTCACCGGAGCTCTGATGTTCAATTTCAACGGCACTCGTCCTTTGGTCTGCGCATCAATCAGCCCTCTGCGCACCGTTTGGCTCAGCTTCAATCCGGCGCCGTTTAACGTCGTTTTGAACACCGTTACGTTATTTGACGGCTGGTAAAACGGAGGTAAAACGCCGTCGCATAGCTTGACGTCGGTGTAGTAGACGTTGACGTCGCTCTTGTTCAGGTAGTAGATTCCGATCTTGTTGTTCGGGTTGTTGGCTCTGGCGGGGAAGGGCAACGCCGGCGATCTGGTC
>JAYMTA010002923.1:0-15380 GCA_036897625.1 Pelargonium cotyledonis | reverse complement strand
TGTGGCTGGTGCTGCTGAAGTTGAGACAGTAGAGCAGTCATTGAATGAGAGCAGTAGTTCAACAACAGTCTTAGCTTCTGTGCCTACATCATCAGAAACCCGGAGCTTATGGCATGGCAATCGCTTCCTAAACTTTCTGCTAGCTTGCATGGTCTGTGCATTTGTCATATCATGGCTCTTTCACTTCCATGTGCCCACATCATCGTAAAGTCTCGTGACCAAAATATTAGAATAAGATACGTAAAGAAATGAATGAAAAAGGGAAATTGAATCTTGTAAGAGCCTGCAAACTTGTTGCTATGAGTCGGTCTTTGAAGACGAGAAGCAAGATAGTTTCAAGCCCCTTGGTTTTCATATAGTTGTTTATCATCCATACCATTCTCATCTACACTCGTCGAGAATCAGGTCTACATTTGCACATTCCTAGTAATTATTTACGATTGCTATGCCAAGATTAAGTATTTCATATCGCTTACTGTATTTCTACATGGATTTTTGTTTTTCTTTCAACCATAATCTGATATCTTGGTAAAATGCCAAAGCTTTTGTGTTGCAATATAGCCTCGTGAAACACATCTTCTGACTTCAGAGATAACATAGACATTCATACCAAAACCAATAAATAAATTACAGAAAATACTGTGAAGTAGCAGAGGCTCAAAATGGCAAGAGAGAGAACAAATAGGGAATAGATACAAGAGACTAGACAACATTATGGAAGAAATGAAAAATCTATACAGTTTCAATTTTTGGTCTTTTTGGCTTCCAACGTAGTGCCGTCTATGAGCATTTCTTGAGCATCATTTTCCATCCCGAGGCTGAAGAGGCAAGCGGCTTGAAGATACATGGCAGTTGGCCACTCGGGAGATATTACCTGTGCCTGCATTCCGTCGCCTAGAGCCTCTTGTGGCATGTCACTCATTAAGTAAGATAAAGAGCGTCTAGCGTATACTGTTGGTGAAACCATGGTTCCGCCATCTATGAACTACAGATAACAAAATTGAAATCTTGAGAAATGCGCAAAGACTGTTCAGTCAAGTTAAACTGGTAAGTCAGTGGCATGTGAATAGTAGAGAATCCGGAAACTCTGTTATATACATGGGTACGGAGAAATCTAGTTCACATTTTCTACAGTACTAAGATTGTTTGCAAAATATGACTTAAGAGGAACAAGTTTTTAGGGCTGCAACATCTTGCAGCTTGAGTAAATGTTGAGAAGATAAAGCATGGTTCTTTAGTTAAGCACAGAATTAACTGAAGATGCTAAACTCACTTGTGTATAGCAATCTATGGCAGTTGTAAAATCCTTGGCTCGGAAAGCGGTATCACCATGCTTCTTCGAATTCAATGTATCCTGCATCTGATTAGTCCACATCTGAAAGGAAAGCTGCAAGAAGAAAGAGCTCTAACAAAATTAGTACAAGTTATTACCAATCCTCAACGATAATATATTAGCGCCGGCCAACACGGGATTTTTTACACTTTCTAGGATTTCACTTTCTATCCTAAGAATATATGAGCAGGGAGATTGTACAAGACATGATGCACAAAATAAGAATTTTAAACAGAATCCAGGACAGACAGTAATAAACCTCATTAGCAATTCCTTCATCATCCTTGTACCCAATCTTATCCAATATTTCATGTATGGCAGTGAGATCCATTCGCAAGCAAGCTTCACCAAACAGTGTTAATGACAGTGGCTGCACTGATGCAGCATTTTCTAGTGGAATACCCAGCAAAATGTGTGATGGAACCTGCTCGAATAACATCATATAAGTGATTCTTCTCAACAAACAAGTCATTAACTCAAAAGCTGGTGAGCATATACATTACAAACAATGTAATGTCAGTTAATTAGATATACATAATAAAAATATATCTCTGACTTAACATCCAGACCCTCATTTAAAAGCAAATTAATGAGACACAGCAGTTGCAAATACTTCCACCACATATATATTGTGATTCTGGCAAAGAAAAGAGTAGATCTTTGGATGACAATGCGGATTGAATTGAACACAAATACTTTTCTAAGTCCTATATATATATATATATATATAAATATAACAATGTAAGAACAACAGGAATTGGCATACTGGTATATATAATAACTAGATATGAAGTAATATATTAAGAAAAAGTGATTGAACGAAAGATGGATAAATATACCTCTGTTTCTTTCTGAAGTGACACAAGAGAAGTGACAACAGACTTCGCGTTTGGTCTTTCACGAGCTTCATACTGCAAACAACGAGAGGCTAACCTTACTAGCTCAGTTCCATCATCATTTGAGAAATGACCCTCCAGAGCAGAATCCATCAACATTAGGAAATTCTTGCCACGAATCAGGTCAAGCGCCTGAAAACAAGGCAGATGGTGTAAACGTCAAAAATTATATTAACTACTAGCGGATCATGTGTTTTGCATAAGCAAATTTGTTCTAGTTCAATAAATCTGCCTGGAAGTTTTTGAAAACTATGAACCCTAGCTATTTGGCCGAAAGATATTGGAGATTGGTATGTCAAGGCAACTAACACCCTGACATGGGACAGTCTTATTAGTGTTTATGTTATATAAGACTTTTATTATGATCGGAATATTTGTATTAGGGCTTTGGTTTGTACTCCATATACCATATTCTGTCATAGTTGGAAATATTTTTGGTATATTGAATAAAAATGGGGAGTTTGATTATCCCTCTATTGGTTCTTTCTTCTTGATTTCCCTTTCTGTTTCTTAAGTCTCCCCTTCTGTCTATTGACCTCTCCCATTTCGTCTGAACTCTATTCCCTTTTCCTAAATCTCTCTAAAACTTCTATATTCTCATTATAGTCCTACATCAATTAGCACCATAGTCAAATATTCAATAGTATTATTATTGTCCTACATCTCAGCCCAAGGACCCTAGTGTAGTATATTCCATTTTCTATAGTAAGTTGATTCACTAACTTATAATAAGAGAGAAACTTTACATTTTAGCAGACAGAGATATTTGAAGAGAAAGTATCATGGGAAACCGAAATCTTACATGGCTTGGAGGAATGTGTTTACCACTCAGAAGATCAAGCAACAGGGTTCCAAAACTATAAACAACACTTTCTTGTGTTACTCTACCTGTACACATATAATGATATACTGCTGTTAGCTTCTACCTAAACTGGAATTAAAGAGATGGAGAAATATGTAATGGACACTAGCTATGAGTTTTGTAAAAATGAACTTTTCGTTCACGACCCTGTTTTAAGTACTGGTAGCAAGTCATGATGATGCACCCTCCTCCCTCCACATTAAATGTGTGTGCGAGAGAGCGAGCGAGAGAGAGAGAGAGAGAGAGAGAGATTAAAACCTTCATTCCTATAAAGCCGGTACTAAGCAATCTTTTGTGGTAATAGATAAAATAAAAAGGAAACACACCATTCATATAGAGTTAATACCAAGCTGTTTCTTATGGTAAGAGATTAATTAAAAAGGGGAGAGTACTTCCATACTAACACTAGAGTAGGTACTTTAAAAATAAATAAAAAACTCTAGAGTAGGTATTTTAGCTGTCTCCATGGTAACAGATTTGCTGAAGGACAAACCCAAAAATCCAAATATTTTTCTAGTCTTCAGTTGACTCCAAGTATATTTTAGACTTCAATAGGTTTTTAAGGAGGGATGCTACTTTAGGATTAGGATCTCCAGAAGTAGAACTTAGAAGGAACTGCTTCGATGCCTGCAAGGATCATATCATTACTAGGTATCCAGTTATTCAAAAATCAGACTATACCTGTTCTCAAGTACTCTGGAGGGGTAAAGGCCAAGTTTGTACTGTAACTCTTGCCATCTCTACTGTTCTTCATTAGCCCAAAGCAAGACAACCTAGGGTTACCATCCTGTGAATCACACCGAAATAATACAATCCTCAATCAAATGGTTAATATAACATTAAAAAGTAATACTTATTATACCAAAATACTACCCATAGCACCTATAAATGGAAAGCGACTACCCTATAGCCAAAATAAGTAGGCTAGGCTCCCAGGATAGAGCTACGAAAGTCAATATGAAAGAAAGAATAAAAATTCAAGTAGAACGGATCTATCAGGTAATCCAATAATTGGAACACTCTACTTACACTCGACCCATTAGATTAATCAATTCCTTGAGGCAAACAAAATATGTTGTTTACCTTATCAAACAAAATTCTATAAGCATTGAGATCATGATATAAAGCTCGTCCTTTACTGCTGCAATAGTCCAGAGCTTGTGCCAGATACAGCGCCACCCTCAACCTCATTGCCCATTTCATTGGCTGGGCCTCCCCTACACCAAATTCAACCCTTAAACTGCCACCTTATAGCAGACAAAAAAATACTTTTCCATGGTAAGCTAATATCCATACCTTGACAATTGACACAAATCAATAAAATTAGCATATATATCCATCAAAAATGGAAAACATTTCATAGGCCACTCAATTAAAACTGAAAATCCAAGCATATAATGTATCTAGAATCCAGATTAGCCAGCATCTAATGCGTGACGCCAAAAACGAAAAACAAAATGTACTTCCACAATGCTATAATCAAAAGGCCACTCGATTAAAACTTAAAAAGCGAAGAGAATGACGCATAAGCAAACATTGAAAATCACCAACCAGACCACCATTTCTCTGATTCCAGCCAAACAACAAATGCATTGCAAATTCGATACCGAAATTAACATTCACTTGACAACAAAACTCCACACACAAAAACAAAACAAAACAAACAAAAACTCACAATGAAACAGATGCTTCGCAAGTGTCTCATTCGGCATGAACTCGGCTACAAGTAGCCTCTCATCTCCTTCATGGCAACATCCAATCAAATTGGCCAATCTCTCACTCCTCAAATTCCCCACCGATTTCGCTTCATCCTGAACAACCACATTCAATTCAAATACCACAAATTAACAACATTAATTAAGCATAAAAACACCAAATTAAGAATCGAAGAATCAAGTGAAGCTAGCGAACGATGAATTGGCGAGAATCAGGCCAGGCGAACTTGTTGAACCGCTTGACGGCGATCCAGATGCCGCTATCCAGCTTCCCCTTGTAGACGACATTTGGAGCTTTCTCCCCGTGCTCCGACACTATGTTATCAGAAGAGAAGCCGGAGGTTGCGGCTCTAAGCTGCTCCACGCTGAACTCCGTGAAACTCGGCCATGAATTCCGGTCACTTTTGGCCCCATTTTCTGCAGAAAATGACGGAACTTGTAAGCTTTCCGACACCGAGCCTCAATTTACGATAATGTGTCAGAGAAAAGAAGAAAACGATACCGAGATCGGAAGATTCCAGAACTGAAGCCTTGAGGTGAGAGTGAAACCAGCAAAAAGAAAATCTGGAGCAACGAGCTCCCATTGGCGGAGACGAAGAAGAAGAAGAAGAAGAATCTGAAGTAAAATGATCGGACGAGACGGCGAGGATCGAAAAAATTCAAGCTTCAATGTCGGAGCATCAACCACAAAGCTGTATGTTTGTGGGTCGATCCAAAGATGATCACTTGTCAACAAAGCTTTCTCCTTTATTTATAAATCTCAACTGAAGATTGAAAATTTTCAACTAAAAGTATATTCTAAAATGTAATTTTGTGAAGAAGAAGAAGAAGAAGAAAGAAATGTAAAAGGTGGGTTGCATTGCAAAGAACCTTTTGCTCAACCTTTGAACCTTCTTGGATTCAGCTTTTCTTTTTTCCCGTGCAGACACTTCACTTCACCTTCTGTAAATTGTTCTTCATAGTAGGGTCTTTCTAGACATTTCTCTTTTTCTTTTATTTACAAAGCATGATAATTCTTAAAAGTCAATGTTGTGCCTACAAAAATAACTAAATTAATAGTCAAAGTCAATGAAATAAAAGCAAAAAGAAATCCATTTTCTATGTTGGATTAGGTAAACTAGCAATTGGACTAAATTATATGAAACTAGGGCATCCTGCGTCTACAAATTTATCGACGGGAAATACAAATGTTACATCTTGAGTTGTTATATTTTATTAAAAAATCTTACTAGTACTATATAATAACTTGGTTGAAATCCCACTTTGTTTGAGACCCTTAAGATCCGAGAGGCTTTATCATGGATTAAAGCACAAGGCTGGGGGAGCATAATCATTGAGTCTGATGCGAGAATAGTTATTCAGGCGATTAAGACTGGAGGGAATAATTTCAGTGCCTTGAGTCTTGTTGTCGATGACATTATGTCAATTTCTAATGCTTTCTCTAGTTTGGAGTTCGCTTTTGTGCATCGTTTGGCCTACGAGGCAGCTCGTTTATCACCTAGGTCGTTTTGCAATGTTTTAGAACTAGCTAGTTGGCTGGGGCCTGCGATCCCTATAGATTTATCTGATGTTATCCATTCGGATTCATTGAACTAATATAAAGGATACTCTTTTGCTGTCAAAAAATGAGTACAATCTGAATTTGCTTTGTAATATTAGTGACATGGGCCTAAGAAAGGAAAGAGCTTTTGCATACACAATAATGAAGCATGTTGGAATAGCACAAACCAACAAAAAGAAAGTTGCCTTTTTTATGCATAACTAACTGATATTTACAAAGCCAAAGAAGAAAATTCAAGTTGCTAAACTGACAAAAGTATATTGCATAATAGATCCCACACCTACTACTAATTATTCCTTTGTGGTCCATGAGATGAGATCACACACAATTGCATCTGGCAGTTAATGCCATTCAGTAACATGAAAGTAAATTCAGAAGAAGTTGATGATGATGATGTTCATAGGTCAAGCTTTTTGTAAGGTGCATGTTGAACTTATTGAGCATGCTTGATGGGCATGATGAATATGAGAATTTGGGGACCCAAAAAATATCAAGCAATCAATGAAGATGGCACATAATTATTGTTACCACCAAAATGGGGGGGTCAAGAGGAGAAATTAAAGAACAAAACATGCTTCAATTATGGCAATTGCATCATATTTATCCACACAGTCAATAACATTAATTGACAGACAAATCCCATTTTCCACTCCCCCACCTGAGACATGAACATTTTCTTCCGGTTTTCTCTTTATTGACCAGCTTTACTAGAGAGTGAGCTTAAATTGTGCTAGAAATAGAATTGCTTTTTTTGGTGATGGTGGTGGGGGCATTGTGTCTATAAAAGCACACACCAAAGGGCAAATGGAGAGCCCACTTGGACAGAGCATAGCAACCAGAAAAATAGCTGTGCTACAACCCATTCAATGCCAGACACAACTACCACTTGCCTCAACTCTATTTCTTTTGGTCTATGCCATGGGTTCCTGAACATACTTACAAGCTTGCAGTTGAAATTTTTAAGTCAGATTTGTCACACCCAAACTAATTCTCATTCGAGGGTAAGTCACAGTTAAAGATCATCCCTTTCCTGGTGGGTGTTGAGCGGGGACCGAATGCAAGAGTTATCCCCACTCACGCAACCCGTGTTGCCACCTGCACCAGTACCCTTAGATACTTCAGCTCCATTTTGAACATAACCATACCTTATCCTATTTGGGTTTTTGATGACCCAAAGATAAGCTAAAGAGAGAACATGTTCCACCAACTTTTGAATGCTCATAATTGTTACTCTATTTTGCTGGTATGAGACTATTTGTGATTACAAAAGCACAAGCTAGAGGGAACCCACATATATTGACATCCACAAGCAGAAGTAGCTGTTATACAGTATATTTATTCTTGCACTTTAATGCAAAACATGAATTAATGAATCCATTGAAGAACAAAAGGTGAAGAACAGCTCACATTTCATTCTGGTCCTTTCCAACAAACACCATTGGCAATGTCTCATCCTGTTTGGATCTTGATGATCATGACCAAAGAGTTCCTAACCTTTGAGCTCCAATGAAAATAGTCAACAAAAATTTGATCTCAGACTATTCAAACAAGCAAAAACCTGAGCTGAGACTGGAGACAACCCCAAAATATCATTACCTTTGCTAATCAACAAGTCAAGGAAAAAAAAAAAAACTACATCATACCCTATATACATAAGAATTAAATAGCCTAGCTTTGCATGCTGATGTTATACAAAGTTCATGATACTCATTGCAAGTATGCAACTTAAAAGATCCATAATTTATACTTAAAACAACACTTAACTTTCATAAATGACAACGGAATCCGTTAAACTAGCCGATCAATAATTTAATATGCACTTGTCTATTGGGGTACATGGGGTGCACATTTATAATTACACAAAAATAATCCCATGTTAGTCCAACGTGAACAACTCTATAATGCAATAGGAAAACATTAAGGTATGGGGCTTTCATTGTCTGTCAAAGAATAAATAAAGGCTAAAGGCATGTGATCTAAGGCCACTCAGCAACTTTCTTTCTACTTTGATTAACAACATATTGCAAGGAACTTCACACAAATGGGAAGTGATGTACATATCATATTACGCACATGATTCTGATTCTACGTAGATTACATCTCACGTTCCCTTGTGCCAAGATCCATTGCAGGAATTAGATTTTTTCAAGTAACCTGTGTCACAACTCAACCTTCCATAATTAAAATGGCCGGTTCCTTACACTAATATCAAACCTGGCTTATGGCATAGTATTTCTGTTTTTATGTTTCTTTTTTTTGACGTACCGCATTTCTTTTTCCATGTAATGCCTTGTATTCAAATTGCAAAAAGAAAATCATGTTCACACCTACCACTGATAATTGATATGCAATACAAAAGGAGCAGCTTAGCACCCAGAACAGGGCAGAAAATTGATAGAAGACTATGAACAAGAAAAATTGAACAGTACATGTTGAGGTCAATGATGGAAGTTTCTATGGCATAACACAATAGGAAAACTGGAACAGGACTGCTTGGAAGAGCACTAAAACTAGAATACAATGGTTTACCAGTCTCGAGAATAAGAACTGACCATACAAGAAAGGATCAACATTTCGCACCTACGTCAGAGATATTTTGTAAAGCAGTCTCTGGAGTAGCTTCTGATATTGCAACGGCAGGAGCGTCGTAGTCTAAGCACCATTCATCGCTGTATCAGCATGACCCGCATTCCCATCTTCCAAAACCTTCCCATTGGCTTGAGTTCTCTGCCTCTGAAAAGATACGTGTCTACTATGTCAATATCAGTCTATAGCAAATTTTGCCATGTTAACTGGTTGGTGGTTAATAAAATGAAACGGATGATAAATTCACTATACCCAATCTGCAGGGTCTCCAGTGTTCCCATTCAATAGCTTGTGATTTTCCTCTTTGGCCCTGCCATCCTTGTCTTTAGTGCTCAAAGGAAGTAATAAGGATGCTGCTGTCCGGTCGGGCAATTCTGATACAGTAACTCACGAGTCAGCCTAATTGCTAAAAAGTTTCTTCATATATATAAAGTTTGAAGAAAACAGAGGATCTGCTTGACTACACAGGAATGTATATATATATATATATAATCTCTCTGAGAATACAAAAAACCAATTTTAGACGGAAAATATTTGGCACAATTTGCAGATTCAGAGCAAGAAAAGCGAAAAAATAATCCCAACCTGGCAATTTCTTGTCTAAAAAGAATACCACCAAATTAACTGTATACCTGCAGACAAATAAATTTGTTGAACTAAGATATAACTGGCAGAAAATGTTTATTCATAAGAGAACAAAATTATGCATAACATAAATGAAAAAAAAACATCCATACCATGCAACAACTACGTCAACCGTGTAATGTTTTCGGGATGCTATGATCAAAAGGCTCTGAGTCACAGCAACCAACCAAGCAAATTGCTTTATACATCTGCCAGAATGCATAACAGAATCCAATTATATAAAGGATGGTATTGCCTCGAGTTGGCAATAAGTGAACCCACCAAGACCTAACTACAGTGAGTCGGTAACCAAGATAATTAATTACTGAGGGAAAGCTTAAATGTTTACAAGCAACGGCATACCTTCTTGTTCCATATTTCTGATACGTGAGAACAAAGACTAGAGTAAATATCATGTGTGATGAAAATATTAAATCACCACAACCATATATTACTCCTCGGGGAACTGCAAATTCAATAAACCAAATGAGCACTATAAATGAACTGTTTACATGCAAGGGGAATATAACTTGAATAAATAAAGATCACGCACAATTGATCAAGAGAACTTCAAGTACACTCTCTGGAGGAGGCAGTGTAGCAAGCTTTGAACCCTGCATCATACAGTAAGAGGTACAATTGCTGTTTTTTTCAACACACGAACACACACACACACACACACTAATATACATATATAAATAGAAATAGCCTCGTCTAAAAGAAAAATACTATTCTCAGATATAAACAAGAACTAGTTCATATCACTTCAGTCGAGGCATATAAACAAAGTCATGACATGTCGGTTTAGGATACTACCTCGCGGCAATGATAGTTTGGACCCGGAAGTTGGGTGGCATAGAATGTGATAACACGGAGAAACTGACAAGCCTGCAGCAATTTAATAGTCACAGAGAACCAGTAAGACAACTGTTAGGGAGTTGCTTCTATTATAGAAATATTAATCCAATCAGAAACATGAACCAGAACAGTACTGTTAAACAATCCATATCACCTCAACACCACTTCTCATGGTAAGTTCACCAAGGGAAACATTTGTTTATAGTTAAATTGCTATGTAGATTAAACAGGATTGGTCAACAATACATCCTAGATCCACAATAATTTTCATCAATGTCCAAAATATGCCATGAGAAGAAAAAGAACCAAGTATCAGTGTACAAAAAAGAATCCAGTTATTTGGCACTTACAACTAAAAATGCTAAGACCCTGCACCACAATAGAACTGTGTAGATTTTTTTGCTCTTCAAAATGAAAGGATGGAAAGTCCACTGCAATAAAAACATACAGACATTAATAAGGGGAAAAAACTATAATGACATTCTTACAACATAATACCCGTGGTACATATTGGAAATAAACCTTGAAGAGGAAAGGTAACCTCATCACAAAGCAGGGAATGTAAGAAAAAGAACTGATCAGTAAACAGGTCATGGCAGGACAATATTGAATAAGTGTTATGATCAAAATATAACATGTTTTAGCAGCATTAGTCACTAAATCCATACATCGTTCCAGCAACTCAAAACCTCAAACATGAAAACAGAACATAACAGAGTGCAGGCAAATGTATAAAAGCAAAAAATGAAGAAATACAAAAGAACCTTACCAATACAAAGGACAAAAAGACAACGGAGAATACAGTCTCACTGATGTAAGCTCTTTCTTGCCCAAGCTCCTATATATAGGCCAACAAAATTAAAGAATGAATTAGAATTGTTTGCATCAGTACTAGAGGTTATGTAGCTACAAAAAAACATAAAAAAATATGAATTGCCACATACCGGAAGAAGAAAGAACCCGGCATCCTGAAGTGTTGGTCCTGGCCGATGAAAATAATGGACTCCTCGGGCAGCAAGACCATGAATGTACTGTAAAAAACAAATATGTGTCTTACATGTTAAAACATGCATAATGAAATATATGAAAATGAATGACAGATGCAAACAACATAAATGGCACAGCATGATCAGATTAATTTTTCGCAAAGTGAAGTCAATCCATTATACAAAACAATAGCTATGGTAGCAAAAGTAGCTTTTATTGGTAATAGTTATACATTGCAGACAGAAAACCGTTGCAACGTCAGGCATAAACATTTGTGGGAAAAAAAATGAAAAAAAAAAAAACCATCAACATTTCAAACCCAAATGTCTCTCTAGCACATCACTTTGATGTGTCACCCTTCAAAGCCATTACTGCAGATGTAATTAATAATAAACAAAGTTATAATTAAAAATGAAGGACATTTCGGATAGAAGTGTATTTTCAAAGTGAGACCAGCAATGTGACCTGAATGGAGCTGTAACTTCTAAAAAAAGTGTAGAACTTTACTTCAAAGTAATCCTACACTTGTCTAAACGCCAAAACATCACAAACCAAGTGTTCAAGCTGATCCACAATTAACTTAATACAATGTATATCAACATCTCCAAAAATATGAACCCAATTAAGCACCACCCACTGGCAAGCTCGCCACAAAATTAAATAAGCAAATTCTAAGCAAAACTGGTTGCCCAAAATTTCTCTGCTTAAGGTGAAAACGGGTGTTGAAATTCAACAGAAGTACTTTCTGAAGACAAATGAATCGATTCACAGGTGTAGATAAACAAACCTGGCAAATAAGACCGGCGAGCAGGTACATCCAATTCTCTGCAAGAAGGTTGATCTCCGTAGTAGTCTCTGAACAAATTCTCTTCCATAGCTTCAAACCAGAACAAAGAAACCAGATCAAAACCCAGAAAGCTTATACGGCAAAAAATAAAGCACAAAAGAGAACGAACCTTAGAAGCCTCGCGACCAATGTAAAGCGTCATCTTTGCTGTGTAGCAACAACCACTTCCATATCACTTCACAACCAAACTGCGAAGGTAAACATCGTTCACGAGCACACAATAATTCAATCAAAGTCTCGAACTTGCTATGGACCCAACAAAGTTTACGTCACCAAAAATCGATTGCCGAGAATTTGTGAGCAGACGGATCAAAGAAATTGCACAATCGACGAGATGGGGATCTGAGTGAGGGAGATTATCATATATCAGAGAAATCAATGGAGGAATAAGCGGTTTAAGGAAGAATCAAAAGCCCTCTCTGGATTGATTCGCTTCCGGGTCGTCTTCTTCGCTGTTACTACTTTTGCTTTTGGGTTGTGCTGTGTCTGTCTGTGCTGCGAACGCGAGGTGAACACGGAGAGACAGTTGAGAAGAAGAGAGAAATATAAAGAAAACGAAAGGGCTTTTTGATGGGAAACCAAACAAAAAAATCTATATGCAATCAAAGATGCTCCGCTACTGCTATCAATCAATTTCTCTCTGTAAAAGTGCAATTTACTGCAACAATGAAAGTGAGTGAGATTCCAGACAAATTATATGCTTAATAATATAATATATTTTCGGGTTAAATATTTTAAAAACCCTCAACTCGTTTTAATTACATTGTTGTCTCGAAATTTATTATTTTAGTTTATTTAATTTAATAATTTGTTATAATAGATTATTTTATGTCACGTCACTGATTTTATCATGTCATTTATAATAATGACCTGCTGCAACAATAAATGCATACGACATAAACTGTCGTATCATTTTGTACATAGTTAACAACAAACTATATTTTTCCATCAATTTATCATCTAATTCGGCAACAAACTCGATCCAATTTCTCGAATCCAACCATAAAATTCATAACATAAAAAAAATTCGTTGGTCATTTAATTATGCAAAGATATGTAAATAGTCCAAATAAGGTTGGTAATGACTAATGACAAGCCAAGCATCAGTCTTGGGCCTGCAAATTTTGGTTACGACTTCCAAATGGTTTATGACCAAAAAGACCTCGATGTTGGTGAAAATGATAGGATTAGTCACGAGTTAGCGGTGTGACTCGGCGGCTCGCGAGTCGAGGTTAACGGCTCTACTCGACACTATCCTATTCCTTCCCTCGTAGGCTCGTAGCCTCTTTCAAATTTGGACGTTGATATTTTCCCATTTGTCACCTCCTTCATTTTTTTTATGTTAAATTAAGGAATAATCTGATCACCAGAAACGACAAGTCGACAACAAGCGTGGCACGTGGTTAATGCTTAAATCTTGTGGCAAAAACAAGAAAAAACAACCAACCGTTTTGGACCGATGATGCCAATAATAGCATGTTTTGTCCTTAAACATTATTTATCTCAGCCTCAAAATTAGTCGGCCCATTGGACATGCGAATTGGGCCCATCTGATTTTACATTTAAAGCCCAGTCACGTTTACATATTTCCGAATCCTCCCTGGTCCAGTAATATCTGATAAGATGATGAACTGAAGGTTTCTCAGAGATCAAACCCTAAATCCCATAATTCAAATTTGTTTTCTGCTCAAAAACCCTTCATTCATGTCTCTGCGTCAACGCTTCTGCTACAATGTCAGTCACAGATTTTTTTCTCAGTTTGGTTTTAATTTCAATTACTCGATATAGACAACCGCAAAATTTGAATGTATTGTTTCGATTTTTATTCAATCCTTGATTTTTTTTTTTTTGTAGGGTTGTGGGTTTGTTGTAAGTGTGAGGAAGCTCAGTTGCTTGCCTTGTTCATGCATCAACCAATTGGGGATGCTTCATGACCTTCCCAAGATAAACAATTTGACGTTATCTTCATCTTTTGGTCGAAGAAACGAGCTCCAGTTGTTTCCGGGTACTTGTCGGATCAGCATGCCAACTGCTAGACATAGTTAGTTCTTTTGCTTACAATTTCCATGCTTTATGGTTAATTTATGTAAATTATGTTTTGATTTGCATATTTGTTCTTGATTGTTCTGAAATTTAGTTGGCCGTGAATTGTTCTGTTGCTTTTGATTAGGGATGGGAGGGTAGCATCTGAGTATGCTTAAGTTAAGAGAATTAGATAAAATTATTAGTTCTAATGGCGGTTTTAAGTGAAAAGGCGGTTAACATGAGTGAGGGGATTACTTAGATCGGAAAAGCACAAAAGGGTCATTTATATCATTTCAAGAAAACTATAGTTTATGGATCGGAAGAAGATGCTTTCACTTTTAGAAAAGAAGGTTGTGATGGATTTTTACAAGGTAGTCTCTCATACCCTTTTACAATGGGGTTTTATGTCATTTTCATTGTCAACACTAGTATTATGTTTGCTGAAACCTAGCTATTATTGGCCGATATGTCGAATGAATCTGAACATCTCATATTTGATGGGAAAAAAAGAAGAAGAATAAGAAATGAATGCTCCAAGTGCTTAATGCATCCCTTTCACCACACATTGAGGCCACGAGAAACAAACACATAAGGCACTTTTGCACGAGTTGGAGTTGAATGGATGTTTCTTTGATATAATTAGGGCACTCTATTTCACCGTTACTTCGTCCTAGTACATTTTGCCTTTGCTATATTAGATTAAAGTTAAGTTAGATGAAAATGTCCATTTTCCTTGGTTATTCCTGAATTGGTTTCGGGAAGCATGCTTCATAAATGGATGTTTTTTTTTTTATACTCATAAATGGATGTTATTTGGGCATATTTGGTTTCTGATATAACTTCAATTGGAACAGAACTAATTCTATCTCCATGCAGTGCAGACCCTATTGAGCGACCTCATATGTTTCCACTGAGACCATGTCTAGTCAAAAGTGAGGACTCAGAGGGTGTCTTAACCGATGAAAGCATAATACTGGATGAGAAAACCTTAAAGAGCGACTTACAGGCCGCCATTGAGGAGGAAAACTATGCTAAAGCTGCAGAAATCAGAGATTCCCTCAAGAACCTCCAAGAGGACAGCACGGC